>JAWNZC010000385.1:532500-740000 GCA_035771165.1 Paragorgia papillata | reverse complement strand
CATCCATCCATCCATCCATCCAACCATCCATCCATCCATCCATCCATCCATCCATCCATCCATCCATCCATCCATCCATCCATCCATCCATCCATCCATCCATCCATCCATCCATCCATCCATCCATCCATCCATCCATCCATCCATCCATCCATCCATCCATCCATCCATCCATCCATCCATCCATCCATCCATCCATCCATCCATCCATCCATCCATCCATCCATCCATCCATCCATCCATCCATCCATCCATCCATCCATCCATCCATCCATCCATCCATCCATCCATCCATCCATCCATCCATCCATCCATCCATCCATCCATCCATCCATCCATCCATCCATCCATCCATCCATCCATCCATCCATCCATCCATCCATCCATCCATCCATCCATCCATCCATCCATCCATCCATCCATCCATCCATCCATCCATCCATCCATCCATCCATCCATCCATCCATCCATCCATCCATCCATCCATCCATCCATCCATCCATCCATCCATCCATCCATCCATCCATCCATCCATCCATCCATCCATCCATCCATCCATCCATCCATCCATCCATCCATCCATCCATCCATCCATCCATCCATCCATCCATCCATCCATCCATCCATCCATCCATCCATCCATCCATCCATCCATCCATCCATCCATCTATCTATCTATCTATCTATCTATCTATCTATCTATCTATCTATCTATCTATCTATCTATCTATCTATCTATCTATCTATCTATCTATTGCGGGTTTTTAATCAATAGATAGATAGATAGATGGATCGCCAAATGCTGGCACCCAGGAGGAACAAAGCGTTCAAATGCTTCCATCTCCAGCAAAAACGCTTTACAGCGCAAAAGTTCAATCTTGTTGCGCTGATACAGTCTCTGGTGTACAAGGTGGCCAAGAACAGCAGTATCAACGTCAACAGGGTCGGCAACAGCAACAATGTAAACAGCAATTGCAACAACCGACGCGGCGAGGATGTGGACAAAGAAATGAAGGACAACAAATTAGCAAGTCAACTGGCTCTTCGACAGAGAACATGGGTACGACTGCCGGCATATCTGTTTCACCTGATAATTTGATTAGGGTGGAAAGGCATGACAACGAAGACGATGGATTTATTGGGGTAAAAAGGAAACGAAGAAACACTACTAGATTCTTTTTAGGCGGCATTGTCGAGACCGCTACTGAGGCGCAGATAACAAAATTTTTGGAAAATAAAGGTGTTACTCCTACACAGCTCAGGCTTTTCAAGAGTAAAAGAAAAGGTACATTATCTGCAAAACTTAATGTACCTTCTAACAACACCAAACTAATAATGACTGACAACTTTTGGCCAAAGTTTGTATCTTGTCGACGTTGGGTATCGTCCGGGAAAATGAAAGCAAACACCGCTACTGAAAGTAGAAGACAAGGTATAACATACCCAAGCTACCATGAACATTTTACCCTTGTATAATGTCTCATTAAACTCTCTAACGTCTTCTTTAGGTCCACCAGCTACCTATTATTCCGACGATGGAAATGTCTCCTCGACCATAGATCATATTTTATTTAGTAAACAGTATACACACCTCGTCCATGAGTGCCGAGTGATAGATGATCATAGCGACAATCTCTCGTTTCATTTACCAGTTTTTTGCTCTTTAAATTTACCGCATTCTTCCACTGTCACTGAGAAAACCACCCAAACCATATCAGCTCTAGCCTGGAGAACATTGCAATCGGACAAATTAATTCTTGAGACTTATCAACAAACCGTTGAAAACGAGTTGGAAGCCAACTTCACCAATATTGATTTGAAAAGTGTCGAAGATATTGAACAGGCTATAAATTCTGTGGGAAACATCCTAAAATCCGCAAGCAAAGCATCTATTCCAAAAACTAAGTTCAAGTCTTATCTTAAGCCCTTTTGGAAATTTGGATTGAAAACTTTTCATCAAAGAAACAGAGATCTTCGCAAGATTTGGATCCAAAATGGTAGACCAAGGAATCAAAACAACCCTTATTTTAAACAGTACAAGAATGCCAAACGAGAATTCCGAAAAGAAATGAGAAGGTTAGCTTCAGATCACGAGTCTAAACAATTTGATCACTTGGAACAATCTTATGATACCGATCGTAGTGGCTTCTACAAAGCCATTAGCAAATTACGTAAGAATAAACGTGCATGCGAAGCATAGAAACGGACTACGAATGGAAGGAAAAATTGTAACAGATCCAAACAGCGTTCTCGATATTTGGACAAAGCATTATGTTGATCTCCACTCACCTACGCAAGATAACAATTTTGATAAAGATTTTCAACAACATGTGCAAGAAAAGATCCGCGAATATAAATCGGCATCTCTTGAATGAACCCTTTCCCATCGATGAATTAATTGCTATTTGCGGTAACTTACCAAATGGGAAATCTGGTGGACTTGATAATATTGTTTATGAACACGTGAAATATGCCGGTCAAGCTCTTTTTTCTACTTTGTGCACTATTTTCAACGCTATTTGCGATTTAGAGGACGTTGGTAACTCCATTGTCACTGGTATCATTCACTCTCTGTTTAAAAGCAATAAATCTGACAGATTTGATAAAAATAACTTTCGTGGAATCACTCTCCTTAATGTTTTTGGGAAAATATTTGAAAGATTGATTCTGTGCAGATTAATGCCGAAATTTCAAAGTTTGGGAATCCCCAACAGGATGCAGTTCGCTTATCAAAAAAACAAAAACTGCATTTTAGCTAGTTTTGTCTTACAAGAGTCAATTGCGCATTATGTTGAACGTGATAGCAAGGTTTACTGCTGCTTTTTGGATTCGGAAAAGGCCTTCGACACTGTTTGGATAGATGGCCTCTTCTACAAATTATATAACTGTGGAATTCGGGGTAAAACATGGAGGTTGCTATACAATTGGTACAATAAGTTATCCAGCTGTGTTAGACACACGAATCTTCTATCACCAATTTTTCGTATTCGCCAAGGTGTTCGCCAAGGCAGTGTTCTATCACCATGGCTTTTTTTGGTTTTCAACAACGATATTCCCGAAATTATTGAAAAATCAAATTATGGTCTTCAGATTGGTAACACTCATTGTGGATCTATTTTAGTTGCTGATAACATTGCTCTCCTGTCTGCTAGAGTAAATGACCTACAAATTATGCTAAACATCATTGACAATTATAGTAAGGAGTGGAGATTTTTGTTCAATGTAGGGAAAACCATAATAGTTACGTTCGGTGAATCAACTAGATGCAACAAGAAATATAAATCCCATCGCAACTGGAAACTTGATTATGTTGATGTGACAGAAAAAGCCGCATGGACTCATGTCGGAATTGAATTGTCGGGGAATTTCGCAAGCTCGAATAGAACCTCAGAAGCTTCATTGAAAGGTCGGGAAGTGGTATGCAGCCTGATGAGCACCGGGATAAGGCCTGGTGGAATAAACCCAATTGTTGGTTCCAGTGCATGGATAACGATCGGTCTGCCAAGAATGCTTTATGGCTGCGAACTCTGGTGGAATCTCACCCAATCAGACAATGATTGTCTCGAAAGAACAAACCGCTTTGCGGCAAAGCGCGTGCAAGGACTCAGTCCAAATACCAGGTCTGAAGCTGCAATTGGATCACTAGGGTGGTGGACTACACAGGGTCATATCGATAAAGCCAAACTTTTATTTCTTGGGAAATTATGCAGATCAAGCCACAATGAAGTTTACAAAGAAATTTTGGTTTTTAGATTTTTGTCAACAATAAGAAATTCAACCCCAAAACCAATTGGCTTTGTGCCAGACATTTTAAAAGTTTTGTCTAAATATGGTCTACTCTCTTACCTAGAGAATTTTTTAGAATACCAAACTTTTCCCTCAAAGTCAAATTGGAAAATAATTGTTATTTCGAGCATCCGTCAAACTGAATTTGATAATTGGCGTAATGGGATTTACGCCAAACCCAAGCTGCATCACTATGGAGCTATTCATAGTTCCTTGGAACCGCTGTATCTCTGGGAGGTCGCCAGAAGAAATACCTATGCCATAAAAGTATTAGCAAACCTGGTAAATATTATTTGTGGTAATATCCCAGAGGCCTTTATGCTGGCAACATTGGAATCTGGAAATGAATTTGTCTGTACGCTCTGTCAAAAGACGCATTTTGATATTACTCGTCACTTCATAACCCACTGCGTCAAAACTTCCACCGTAAGGAACGATATGTGGGACGACTTCCACAACCATTTAGACATCCGTGTTTGTTCTACAATCTTTAACCAATCAGAAACTGACATTTACCGATCAATTATAGGAGGAGTACTTCCTAGAAATCAAAACACTAGCGTGGAGTGTAGAGACAAGTTTGCAATTTTAACTGCTACAGCTATAATGAATATTGTTATACTATGTAATTCTAGTAGTAAAACATCTCCAAACCAAGCAATCAATGAATTCTGGAAGTCAACTAGTAACAGCACAAATATCCAGTATGATGTCTATAACTCCACCAAGCAAGTTCTTAAGGACTTTCGCTCTGGACAAGAAGATAGACTTCATAACCATTTAACCTGTCAGGGATCCTTTTTCTCCAATATTACTAAGTTCTCCTTTCCCCAGCTTACGAAAATATGGTGTGCGTCTCAGTCCAACCTCCCGAAAAATATTTTTAATTTTACAATACGATATATGAATAACTCTCTTCCCACGCGCAAAAACTTGCAAGATGGGGTGTATCACCAACTTCAGATTGTTCTCTTTGTCTGGCTCCAGAAACTCTTCTTCACGTAGTGGCAGGTTGTCAGTCGTACCTGGAACGATTTACATGGAGACACGACTCTATCTTTAACTTTCTCGCAAAGACCCTACAGACCGTAAGTGGTTCAAGTCTTTATGTTGATCTTCCAGGTTATAAAAGTCCATCCATAATAACTGGTGACACATACCGTCCAGACTTGCACCTATCAACTCCAAGTACTGGATGCCTCTACATTGTTGAACTGACTGCTGGTTTTGAGTCAAATCTTCAAAACAACGTTGATCGTAAAAAATCCAAATATTCAGAATTAATAAGGGAACAAAGTCAAAGTGAACAATTCAGATCAGTTAAATTTGTAAACCTATCGGTTAGCTGCCTTGGTGTCTTTGCAGCAGAATGTTCTACATTCATAGAAATGCTGAATGATCTTAGTCTTGACAAGACTCACCAAAAATATTGTATTAATAGAATGACGACGATCGCAATCAGAACCACCTATTACATATTCTGTTGCCGAAACAAGGAATGGACAAATCCTGAACTGCTAACTTTTTAAAATTATTGTACTGTATATTTGTTTTATGTTGTTATATATAGTTATTAGTTATATATTGTTAGTGTTGATTCAAGTAGCCGATTGTAAATTACCTTAAATAAGCGAGATTTACAATTGTATATTATCTAAAAAGACATTTAATAAAGTTTCCATTATTATTATTATTATTATTATTATTATTATTATTATTATTATTATTATTATTATTATTATTATTATTATTATTATTATTATTATTATTATTATTATTATTATGTTAAATATATCATTAGGAAAATCATTAATATTGCAATAAGGACGACATACTACGTTTTCTGTTCTAGAAACAAGGATTGGACGAATCCAGATTTAATGAACTTCTAATATCTTACTTTTTATATCATATATTTATGTAATTGCGTAGTGTAATATATAACCATTATAGTATATCAAGTAGCCAATTGTAAATTACCTTTAACAGTGAGATTTGCAGTTGTAAGTATATAAAAAATTCAATAAAGTTTTCATTATTATTATTATTATTATTATTATTATTATTATTATTATTATTATTATTATTATTATTATTATTATTATTATTATTATTATTATTATTATTATTATTATTATTATTATTATTATTATTATTATTATTATTATTATTATTATTATTATTATTTTTTTTTTTTTTTTTATTATTTAAATATTGAATCAGTAGTAATACCCCCCACTATGGAGACCAAAGGGATGCCGCCTCATTAAATATTCAATTTTTAATTATTCATTCTCAGGCTCCTTTGGGACCCTCTAACCCTAATCTCATTATGTCTCATGCTCCTGTAGGACCCCCTAACCCTAACTGACAATCAACCCCCCCGGTTTTCTTCTACGTCACACTTATTCATTCTCATGCTCCTTTGGGCCCTTCTGACCCTAACTTCCCCCCAAACCTAACTGTCACGCAACCCCCCGGTATTCACACGTCATAGCCTAGCGCTCTTCCGGAACCCCCTAACCCTAGCTGTCAAGCAACCCCCCGTGTAATACGTCATTTTCCGACTGTTTTCCGACGTTCAAAAGGCACTAGACGTATATCCTTATAAGTGATAGTAACCAACTTTCCTTTACACATTTTACCTTAGTTGTCGGACACGTTCTCGCGATCGCCAGGACTCATACCCTCGGGATCGTAGAACTTGGCGTCTGGGAGCGATCCTACATAGTCTTGGTTCTCTACTCTGTTGAAGAAGTGTGGGAAGTAGCCTTTCTGGAGTTCAGTGATACCAAAGGTCTTGGGGAAGTCAGCCAAACGCATGGGAATAAAGCACAACGAGTCGATGAATTTAATGTTCAACTGTAGAACGGTGAGTGAAAGAATCTTGGCGCCACGAGTAATTACCTCAGGAGTAATACCTTGTTTATAGAGGTATTGGAGAATGAAGTACCCGTCGTAGGCCTGGAAGTTATGGGCGATGAAGGTGGTATTGGCGTTTTCCCTCTGGAAAAGCCACTCGCAGAATTCGTCCTTGGTATTGAGGCCAGAAAATACCATCTCGTCGCCGCTTTCGTTCTGGACTACGCAGAGATTTGGGATGTGTTGACCGTCGTCTTGGGTGCACTCAAAGTCAAAGAACATTAGGTTCTGGTCTCGTTCGCAGCTGTCGTTGTCACCGTTCACAGCAACATCGTCGTCAAGGAATTCGTTGGGTTGGTCATTGGAATTGTCGATGCAGATGCTTATAATGGTACCTATACCAAAAATCCTTTCAATTTCAAAAACTACGACATTACTTATCTTGGTCTAACGGTAAATGGGGAGCATTTGCCTGGAAAACCCCTGCAACTGAAATTTGCTGCTGCGAGAGGAAGTAACTACGTGTCCGCTTTCCAAACCTTGTATGCTGGTACTAACACATTATTTCAAAATGATGGCAATGGTATTACACGAGACGAGTATGCCAATGGGTACACTCTATTCGTGTTTGATCTGACAGCTGATCTGTGTCTGAGCGATCATATTCAACCGATTAAAAATGGAAACGTATCGATAGAATGTCAATTTGGAACGGCTCTGACAACAGCTATAAATATCGTGGTGCTTGGAGAATTTCAAAGTCTTATCGAAATTGACGCCAACCGCAACGTTCTATGCGACTTTAGCAGTTAAGATGAACACTCTACAAATCCTGAACGTCCTGAAAGGTGATCCATTTACCAAGACCGTATTTAAAGACGTGTTACCATCGGATCGTCTACCAAGTCAGATATCGAAAAGACCTAGAGGTTTTATTCTGAATGTGGATCCTAGTAATGGATCTGGTACGCACTGGGTAGCAATTTATCTTACCACAGATGGAAAAGGGGAGTTCATGGATTCGTACGGACAAGGACCGAGCTTTTATAGCAAAACCTTTGAAACGTTTTTACGAAATCATAGCAGTACTTTTACTTGGAATGAACAGACTTTACAGTCATTAGGGTCTCGCGTGTGTGGACAATATTGTTTATTTTATGCTTTACATCGATGTAGAAATATACCCATGTCAACAATTGTTGGCATGTTTACTGATAATAAAGAATGGAATGACATGTTAGTTCGTGACTTTATGCGTAAATATTATAGTGTGTAATATCACGGTTCCCTCGGTTTCTTTTGTTCTCGCGGGCACATTTAACGTCTAAATTACCTGATCCATAAACATTAGGTACGATTGGTAACTAATCATGCCTAGGTGCGATTAGTAACTAATCATACCTAGGTGCGATTAGAAACTAATCTGCATATCTAATGTTTATGGAAAACGCTCGCTTATCCACACGCATACATACTGTAGCACGATTGCAAACTTTAATTTCACAAAAACATTTCTACACATAATTTTACCTATATGCGAGTCACAATGACTTTATTTCATCTTAGCCAGTAGTTCATTCCATCCACCATTAGGTCTTCTACCTTTGGAACAAATGGAAATCTGGAGTCTTCTGGTTCGAAATCTCGGAACTCAATGTTCCTTGCTTCCGACCACTTACTATAACAATTCCTGTTCCATAATGTGTGTCGTTTCGTATTCGCCGGTACAGTGCCTTCTCTCGTATTCTCGACATCTAATCCCTGCACGAAACTAAAACGTTTATGCGACATACTCGCTCTCGCTAACTACATCTTTACTCGAATTGCACTGCCGAATACGCTCGCATAAAGCCTTTATATATGCTACCCCAAAGGATTTCAATAGAAAATTAAAAATGTCCCTCAAACCTAGTAAAAGTCCCTCGGGACTTTTACATCTTCCTCGCAAACCATAATATTACAAAGTAATAGCATGGCGTTTCGGTTGATTAGTGATTAAATGTCCCTCAAGCCTCGGGAGGTTTAGTAAAAGTCCCTCGGGCTTCACCCTCGGGACTTTTACTAAACCTCCCTCGGCTTTCGGGTACATTTAATCACTAATCAACCTCAAAGCCATGCTATTACTTATAATAATAAATACAAGACAAGGTTGTAAACAATTCTTTATTGTAATATCAAAGCTTTACAAGGAATAAATTTATTTAACCCATTTATATGGATGTATGTTTTTGTCTCTTCGTTTTGTTCTTTTTGATGTTGCTGGGGCTACCTGTGCCGTCAGGGGGGTGGTGTCTGAAATATCTTTAGTCTTATATTCTCTTAACATACTCAAACGATTTTCATTTCTGATAATGCCTTCGGGGACATTCATGTTTCCTAATGCTTTTGCGAAAAGTTGCCATCCAGCAGGGTTGAAATTCTTGCGTTGACGCAGAGAATCGTTGACCAAGTCAACAACATTTGTACCCGGAATAGATCGGCCTTTAAACACCATCTGTCGCCGGTCGTTCCACCCGACGAGGTCTTTATTCGCTTTAAGTTTTTTAACTAGCTGGCGAGCTCTTGATTTCATTGTTACGGGTACACTTTCTAAAATGTCGGTTTCTATCTCTCTAGGCAACTCAGAGGGTGCTGTTTCAGCAGTCTCTTCTGTATTCAATGATTCTTCAGGTTTGTCGTCAGCTATGGGCGTACGTCGATATGACGCTTACACGTACTGGGCTACTCATTCGTTTATCGTAATAATTCAGATAACGTTGAAGCGACTGATCGTACATTTTGACTTTCTCGTCTTGTGTTATATCTTGACGTTTAAGAAGATTTTGCATTTCTGAATCTAGTTCATTTACTTGCGCTGTTAAAGGAGTGACTAAGGGTTTCTTTCGATCTGTCATATGTTCTGGAACTAGCACCAATCTCCTGACGTGTTCCATTATTTGGTTAAAAAACTCGCTAGTTGTTCAAGCACAGGAGCTAAGAGAAACGGTAGAAAACCTTCACCTTCTTGTAGAATGACTTTTTTTCTTTTTGTTACTGGATGACGCTTATTAGCAACCAACTTGATATGATCGTTATAAGGGGCTAGTTTCCTTGCTGTCTTAGGAGCAATCTTAATTGTTTCACACCACACGTTCAAAAGACACTGTCTAATGGCTTCTATTAAATCGTCGTCGGCTGCTTTTATAATCGCGTTTCGTAGTTGAGGATAACACTTTGCCAATACTTTTAAAACATCACAGTTCCTTCTTATACAAGCAGACATGATCAAATGATCGCATTGTCCTTGAACAACCCCTTTTATACTCTGGGCTGGTACACGCAGTGGGTGTCTGTCGGAAATATCCCGGATCTTACTCGGATTTCGTCGGGACATGTCGGAGTTAGGTCGACAAATAAATAGGAATACGGCTCTTTAGTCGTCATCTGATAGGCTTGCTGGAAAAATTTAGTGTTGCTCGGATACAACTGTTTGGCCAGATGAGTCACTTGACTCGCATCACGAACACTTTTGGTTAACACGAGATAACTAGCATTAAGAGAGATGGTACGGTGATCTTCGCTTTGGTGAAACAAATTTTGCACGATATAAATTACACTTAGATTCCCATGGTGCGATTTCTTCGTAAATAGCTTAGCAATTTCAGCGTCTTTTTCTCCCATCATATCATCAATGATTATACATTTCTTGTTTGGGGGTTAATGCTATCCAACATCGATTCGGGTAAACCTTGGACAAACTGAATCCCTGGAATTAGGGTTTCTATTTCGGCAAACGTATCTTGATATTCCGAGTAGAAATACATGATATTTTCTGGAGCAGGGTCGATCATGATTTGGGCATTGGCTAACAATTCCTTGACAAAGGATGTCTTCCCCATCTTGGTACCCCCAGAGACCATGAGCCCGAAAGGATGTGTTAACTGTATGGAGTACATAGTTAAACTGAACAGAACGCTTGTGAAATCTTATTTATACCATTTTGGCCGCTTCGTAACTTTAGTAATTCGAATAAGTCTGTGTAATTCATTCAAAATAGTTTCTAAGTCGAAAGGAGTAACTTTAGCACGAATGAGATGAGATTGTCTATCTTCTGAGGACAGGTGGTGCGTGGCAGCCAAATGATTTGATAATTTGAGCAAGCTTTTCTTTCCGCAAATCGGACAATTCTTACGCTTTCGAGGCATAGCTCTAACTTTGAATCAAATTCTGTCATAAAATAAACATTACAAGCATATTTAGTACAAAAAATAAGTAAACATTCCATCCACAGCCAAATTTCGCAAAGAAAACGAAACTATATTTATATTTGTATTACATGACGTACATAACATATTTGTGCAAGATACCGCTTACTTTTGCATGTTTATGGCGAAATCATCGGAGATTATGTAAATTCAACCTGTAATTTGATAGTTTCCGCGTCTTCTTTTTTCAATGTTTTATCTTGAAACATGTAGAATATGGCTTTTACACAGTTCTTTTGTCTTCTTCAATGCGGAAAACCGTGTGATGCATCAAATGCAATCGACAACTTAAGTAAAGAAGCATGGGAAAAACTCAAACTTAAAGCTTTGAACTGGAAAGGTCTCGATAGGTTTGGAAATGTATATGACACCGTGGATTGGCATCTGGGGCCCAGTGGCAAACACGTGCACGCTAATTGTCGATTTGATATGTCAAGCTCAGATAAACTAAATAGATCAAAGACCAGGCAACAAAAACGTGAAAGAGACTCAGCATCTCCTGATCACCCCATGCATGCTTCCAAATGTCTAAATGATCAAGGTTTGGCAACACCTGCACCAAAACGTCTCCGATCGAGTATGGGTATCGTACATGACAAACATCTCTGTGTGTGGTGTATGAAACCTGAAGACACCAAACATCCCGATCGCACAGGCAAATGGCTTCTCATTTCTTACATACCGGCGTGGAACATATTTAAAAGCCATACCATAGTACTTCAGGATTACACCATGAGAGACCGAATCAACCGCCTTATCGATTCAATAACTGACCCCTTTTCAACTGAGATAAGGTACCATCATAAGTGTTGGCTTAAATACATTGGCGCCTATCAACAGATTTCTGTTGAAGAACAGCCCAATCTCGTAAACGAAGTGACATTTCGTGAGGCCCAAACTATGTTTATAGACCATGCTCGTCGGGTTATTTTTGAAGACCATGAGATCAGGACGCTCCAAGGGTTGCTGCGTGATTATAAAAACATTGTGGGCACTTATGGCTTCCCAACGTTAGGTGTTAAATCGTGCTATGTGAAGGAAATATTGTTACGGGAATTCGGAGTTGGGCATAGGTTTCCATGTACGTGCTCAGAAAAATCAGAGCGAGGTTGTCTACGACACCGACGGTGGTGTTTCATACCTTGAGGCCACTATCTCCTCACTTGGAATAAGCAATGAACAACTGGTGGAAAATGTGGCGAGCAGACTGAGGAATGAGGTCAAACAAACAACAACAATCCCCTGGCCACCACAAGTTGCTGAGCTCGAGCAGGAGGAAAATCTTCCCCCTCTACTTGTTCAACTTATCTCGTCACTCAAGAAACCTGGTCAGGTCGAGCATGATGCCAAAGCGCGTGCACTAGCTTCAATGATCACCTACTACGTCACTGGCAGTCCAACAACTACTACAATAAACCTGAGTATGAATTTGCACGGTCTTACTCGTAGTAAGGAGTTAGTCGATACATTCCACAAATGTGGTGTTGGTATTGGTTATGCATTAGTTCTTCTTTTGCGCGATGCATGGGCGGTACATGACATCCAACTCTGCACTGAGTGTCCAAATGAGATCGCGGATAACACGCCTGGTGTCATCGTCGTCGACAACGATGATTTTCGAAACGACATATTGACTGGTGGCGATACATCGCATCGTACTAACGTTGTGTATATTCAGCCGGTCTCTCTTGAATATCATGAGTCTCAGTCTGTAGAACGGGTTAAAGATGGTAGAGCCCTATCATTGAGCCTTAAGGAGATAGCGACAGGTATGAAGGCACACGATCGTTACGTTACCCACAAGCGAGGAGAGCCGACAGTCAGTGATAGAGTGCAGCCTAAAGTTGGGAGTACAGAGCCTCAAAGAAAGCGTTGTCTTATTCACACATTGGTTCGTGCAAATGCTGCTGGTGAGCGGCCTCCGACTGTTGACCAAGCGGTTCCTGGTTTTTCTGGCTTCCACGCTTTGATCTCAGCCTCGGTAGAAAAGAGCAAACCTTACTACTTTATGACCTACCCAGATCCTCCCAAAAAGTCAGTTCTCAACGATGTTCTGGTTAAGGTGAAGAGCGCAATTCAAAGAAAGCACATGCCATTTGCGGTAGTTGTCGGTGATCAACCAGTGTACACACTGCTTGTTGAAATCAAGAGCGAGCATCCACAGCAATTCGAACAAATCATTCCATTCCTCGGTCCATTCCATACACAAGAGTCTATGATCTATGCCATATACAAGCGTCATAAAGGGAGTGAGTTAGCCGAGGTTTTAGTTGCTGCTGGTGTCATTGCCGAGGGTTCTGTTGATCAAGCATTAAGAGGGAAGCATTATAGGCGAGCTCTGCGTTGCCTAATTCTAATGCACGAAGCACTCATATATGCATCTCCTTCTAAATCGGTTTCATGGGGGATCACAGCTTGAGGCTTCCACGGTGGCTCAACTTGCCATGCTCCGTGACCCAAAGACAAAATCCCAGGAGTCCCTTGCCACTGCTCACAAGGAACTCGAGAATGATCCAGCCATAGATGCCCTTATCAGCAGCATCTTTGAGAAGATTGAGAGGTCAGACATGGCCTGCTACTGGCTTGACTTTATGACGATGGTCGAGATTTTGATGATGGATGTGTATGCCGTTCACACGTGCAACTGGGAAGAGTACCTCACCTCGCTGCGAGAGATGATGCCCTGGATGGTGATCTACGATCAGATTAACTATGGGCGCTGGCTTCCACATTTTTGGGCGATGCTCTCGTCGCTACCTCTGGATCAAACACAGTTCTTCAGTTCAAACTTTGCCCAGTCTATTACAGGTAATGCATATTCATCCATCCCTTGGGACATGTGGATCGAGATGACCATGAATAAGGGCTCAAAGTTGAAGGCTGGCTGGCTGTCAATCCTCCGAAATGAGAAGCAGCTGATGACTGACATTAGGAATGCCAACAATCTCGGTCGAGTTCGGGTCGCTGTTCACAATCAGGTCAACAGAAAGCAATTGTCTCGAACGCACACTGAGTGTGCTCCCACAAGGATGTACAAGGACGAGCAAGCTGTCCAAGATCTCATCTCGTGCATCAAGGAGTTTGATTGCTTCCCTTTTGACCCAGCATCACCGAATCTGCGAACTTTGCAATCCGCAATTCCCGCTCCAACCGAGATGATCCGCGATTTCATGACAGCCAAACAAGATGGTGAATCAAAGTTGAAAGAATTCATGGATGAACGTGTTTATTCAAAGAAAAAGTCTATACATGATCGTATTAAACGTCACACCCGTCTCACGTTCGCCAAAGAACCAGCTAGCAAAACTGGTGATGTCCTTAAAGTGAAACAAGGAGAAATGGAAAACAGAGCATTGGCGTCTGTGGTCAATCTTGTTGATGTCAGCGGCCTGATGTCGCTCTCTGATGTCATGAAATACCGCATAACTGAAGAGTGTCTTACACTATTCAATGTTAACGGTACCTTCAGGAAGACTCAGAAGAGCAAGATACTCCAGAAAATGATACAACAGTCAGAAAATGATACAACAGTCAGATTGATGTCCCATCCTACTCGGCTCTGGTTGACATGGGGATGATCTGGCGACTTGCATCTCCCACAATGGAGGACCGAGAGAAGACCGATGGGTCTGATTACACGGGGATTGACTACACAAACCAAGTTACCAGCATGCTGCTTGCACGCCATGTGGACGCTACTACTATCATCTGCATCAATGATCCTTACGACCACACTGAATCTATCAAAGATGACGAGCGTGAGCCGCGTATCCAGGGGCAAGGTCATATTCCCAACGTGTATATGAAGTCAACCGATAAGTTTCCATCAGCCCGAGATTTTAAGACCTTTCTCTGCAGTTCTGGGAATAAGAAGCGTCTCCAGACCCTGATTAAATCTCAACTATCTAAAGTTGCCCAGTCCATCAATCAGGTGCTGCTGTACTCAGTCAGTGCAGAATGTGTAAGCCTCTCATCTGGTAATGTTCAACAAGACCTGGCCTTCAATCAGTGCGAAGCTGACACTATCATGCTGTCGTTCTACACAGCTCTGAGGGCATCCGGCTACAATGACCCTGTGGTCATAGATGCAGCGGACACAGATGTGTACGTACAGGCAGCTGCCATTTCGCATGATGTCCCTGGCGTTATCTGCATAAAGAAAAAGAAGGAACTGTATTTCTGCAGAGGCATGTGCACGGATGAAGACATCGCCAAATGTCTTATCCAATTCCATATCATGACTGGCTGTGATGCAAATAGCTGCTTTTATGGTCATGGCAAAACGACCCTCTATGACAAAATGGCAAAGAGCGTTGAGGCCCGTAGAATCCTCTCAAAGTGTGGGGAGAGCCTTCCTTTGAACGAAGACGTCTTGAATGACCTTGTATCCTATGTCATACGGTTTGTGTATGGTGATGTACGCAGTTCATCTCTGGATTTGGCCCGAGCAGCTAAGTGGAAAGGGCAAAAGAAGAAATCCCTGATGCGCCTTCCTCCTGACTTTGACAGTCTAAAGCAGCACATTATGCGAGCCAATTACTTGGCTTACATTCAGCGCCACCCTGAACTAAGAATACATCCCTCACCTGTCGGTCATGGCTGGGAACTGGTCAATGGGCGCTGTAAACCAGTGCGACACACACAACCTGCCCTTCCCCTTACCTTTTCAATCCCTCAACCTGCACAGGTTGGCAATTGTTCGGACTCAGAGGATGGGTCTGAGGCTTCCGACGTGATAGACTCCGAGTTGGACATCTCGTCAGATGAATATGACTGACTGAGTACAAAGTACATGTATCTTTATGTATATACACATCTGACATTTGAACATTACAATTTTGTTTGTTGATTTATTTTTGTCAAGTGTACATTTAATTACGGAAATAACCCCAGAAATAGATTCCTCTGCCTCGAATTAGTAGGGAAAAAAGTCTTTTTGACGAAACAATACTCTTTGCTTAAATAGATAATTTATTCAAAATGGCCACCGGAGGCCATTTTGTTTTTGTTGCTCTACAGATTGTTGCCCTAATTTTCCAGACCGGCATGGGAGCTTATTTTGTGATAAATATCCTAAATAACGAAAATAAATCATAAAACTTTACTAGCCGGAGGTTGGTCACGGGACTTAAGGCTTTGACCCTACTATATCCCCCCATGCACATTCGTCTATCAATTAATTATATTATAATCCAATAAATGCCCAGATGGCCGAGTGGTTAAGGCGTTGGACTTAAGATCCAATGTGCAATTGCACGCGTGGGTTCGAATCCTACTCTTGACAAACATTTTTCTATTTAGCTTCAAATATGACTATAAAATATGTGAATGCCTGGATGGCCGAGTGGTTAAGGCGTTGGATTCAAGATCCAATGTGCAATTGCACGCGTGGGTTCGAATCCCACTCTTGGCAAACATTTTTCTTCAAAACAAGACGTTGGTGTTAATAAAATATATAATGTTCCTATTTACAAGCACACACACACACACACACAAAAGTTAAAAATTATTTACAAGCACACAAAGTTAAAATCCATAAGGTAAAGTGTCAAAATTATTTACAATTACACGCTTATTATTTACAACTCGGTAATCCTTAGTCTCACTCCTAGTCACCACATCCTTATTCTTTCTATCACGCACAATTTTACTTGGAATATTTACAGACAAAGGATCTACCACATCACACATAACATTGTGGTACACCATATCACACATTACATTAAAATTAAGTTTTTGTTGGGTCCTATAATTAAGAGTGATCCCTCTAACTTTACACACGGTTTTACCCGTGTTTGTCTGGTACGCGTAGTTTTTTGGGCCCCCAGACACAAAAGTGGTGATGAAGTTGCCATCCAATTCATCGGTCAGCTCTCCTAGGTAGGAACCGGTCGGCGGTTCCCATTCACCTTCCTTCGACACATAGATCACCGAGTCTGTGTCAAAATACAAGACTCGGCGATCTAACTGCTCGAGGACCCCATAGAGCTTGAGACGGGCGTGGGCTGTCGTGAAGGCGGCGATAACAACGTTGGTCTTCCCACTGGCTTCAACAAACTCGTCGACGTTCTCGAATTGGACCTCAATCAGTTCGTCGTTGATGAAGTTGGCGTCTGTCACGGTAACTTTGTCGCTCGACAACAGGTCGAAGTATTCGGCTGGATCTGAGATGATCTTAACCTTAGTCATGTTGGGCCGCTGTGCAAATTTACCTACAAGAAAGATATAACAGAGAAAAGAAAAAACATTAGACACTGCGTTTTTAGTTAAATTACGAATAAAATTACTTACCCCAAAAGGAATTCAGCATCAGTTTTGATAGTGCCCTCAGACCTGGGTTCTTGATGATGTGGTTTGGATCCAGCCGAATACCTTCGCTGGCAGCATAATCAGCGATATACTGGGCCTTCTTCTCGTCGGTGTCGCAGTCTGCAGGGAAACCACTCGCCTGAAGAAGAATAAGGATAATAAGTCACAATTGATAAGTAACATGTGAAAAATAATATTAATATCTTACCTCTTGTTTGATTTTGAGGAACGTGTC
The DNA here is from genome assembly GCA_035771165.1 of Paragorgia papillata. Taxonomy (NCBI): domain Eukaryota; kingdom Metazoa; phylum Cnidaria; class Anthozoa; order Scleralcyonacea; family Coralliidae; genus Paragorgia; species Paragorgia papillata. The sequence continues at coordinate 722,564 of JAWNZC010000385.1, read as the reverse complement.
CACGTAGTCTTTGAAGAGGCCATCAGTGTGCTCTGGGAAATGCCATACCTCATTGACTTTGACCAGACGATAGCCCTTTTCCAATGATTTTTGGAGTTCGAGGGTGACCCAAGTACCATGGAGAGCTCGCTCAGCATCGGAATGGCTGCATGGTTCTTGCTGAAGATTGTCTGCGCAAGTACGGCATAAAGGCATCATGAGCTTTCCTTGAGTTCTGTAGGGAAGAACAGGATGGTAGAGGCCATGAGGAGGAAGAACGGAACATTGCATCAAGCCAAAGTACTCGTCGATCGGACCAAAGTTCTCCGTGATGATCTGGGGGTGCCCAAGCGGATATTCACCGCATTTATTGCACCAGGGGTAGAGGCTACAGAAGTCGACGTATCGGATCTTTTCTCCAGGTTGAGCTTCGTAGAACAGGCGTGTCGCGTTGGTACGTCCACCAAAGAATCCGTGGCGAGGTTCCAAAGGTTCGGAGATCTCGAAATTCTCAAAGAATGCTTTCATCTCAGGGTCTGCCGCAAGTTGACGATCAATGTCACAGGTCCAAATCGCCGCGACACTGAATCCTCTGTCTTTCAGGAACTGTGTCTTTTCCAAGGTTCGTTGATGAAGTTCGTGCATGGTTAATTCATTGACGGGATTAATCGTATCTCTGGCATAGCAGCGTTCACAACCGTGCCACAGGCAGCCCTGAATGTCCCACACCGTGTTCGTTTCGGCGTTGTACCCGTCGACGAGATACTTTCCGATGCGTTGTTCTCCATGATTGCGAGCATGTCGAATGGCGATATCATCACGTTGTGCGATGTAAGCAAACATTTTCAGAGCGATGACTGACTGTTTGTTTTCGGGTTTGTACCCACATGGCGGGATGACGGCAATAGTGTTTTCCTTCAAGAAGGTCTTGCGAAAAACCAAATTGCAGGCAGAAGCGATGGTAAGACATTGGGCGAAGGGGTCGATATCGGTCACATTCTTGAAGAGTTCGCGAAACTCAAGACAACATTGACGGAGAATGTCGACATCAGACTGACAGTAACTCAAGATTTCTTCTCGGAAGTCGAAGACGTAGTTACGATTGACGAGGTCGTTGTACCACGCATAAAACTTTTCGCGATCGCCAGGACTCATACCCTCGGGATCGTAGAACTTGGCGTCTGGGAGCGATCCTACATAGTCTTGGTTCTCTACTCTGTTGAAGAAGTGTGGGAAGTAGCCTTTCTGGAGTTCAGTGATACCAAAGGTCTTGGGGAAGTCAGCCAAACGCATGGGAATAAAGCACAACGAGTCGATGAATTTAATGTTCAACTGTAGAACGGTGAGTGAAAGAATCTTGGCGCCACGAGTAATTACCTCAGGAGTAATACCTTGTTTATAGAGGTATTGCAGAATGAAGTACCCGTCGTAGGCCTGGAAGTTATGGGCGATGAAGGTGGTATTGGCGTTTTCCCTCTGGAAAAGCCACTCGCAGAATTCGTCCTTGGTATTGAGGCCAGAAAATGCCATCTCGTCGCCGCTTTCGTTCTGGACTACGCAGAGATTTGGGATGTGTTGACCGTCGTCTTGGGTGCACTCAAAGTCAAAGAACATTAGGTTCTGGTCTCGTTCGCAGCTGCCGTTGTCACCGTTCACAGCAACATCGTCGTCAAGGAATTCGTTGGGTTGGCTATCGTTGCCTTGTCGCTGTCTCTTCTCTCGGATCGGTTGGATGTAGCACTGGTGGTTGTCGGGTTTGACGCACTTTTGGCAAACGGAGCACCGCACTAAGCCACAGTGATGGTCGTTGATACTGGCACGGGTCACCACGCGTTGACACTTTTGGCATTTGGTGAGCGAAGAACAGAGAGGTTTCTGTTTGCAAACTGCGGCTTTTTGGCTGGCGAAGCATTCGTCGCTTTTAAAAAAGCGGTTACAGTCTTTGCAGTACTTCCATTTGACGACTGGGCAGTTTTGTGTGTTGCACAGCTTGCAGACATCGCCACACGGATGGTCGGTGATCTTGTCGTAGCCTTTCTTACAGGCGTGACAGTACTGTTTCCTGGCGAGGAAGGCTGGCATACTGGTGATCACATCGTAGTGATTGTCATGGTGATAGAGGTACAGGTGTTTTTCGGCTTCGGGACCAGAATAGATCAGGGCGTTCAAGTGTTCCTTCGAAACGATATTCAACTGGTGACCAGGGAGGACAGCCTGGAACTGTTTGATTTCGGGGATCCCGCAGGGACCCAGAGGGACACCAGCGGTCTCGTGGAGTTCGTGGGCCAAATGACTTTGAAAGGGTTTACCATGGGCAACGATACTTTTGTATTGTGGGTCTTTGTCTAACTTCGCCTTGGCAACGACGATGGCTCTCGCACAACACAGGTCATCCTTGTTTTTAATTTGCAGAAGACACCGTTTCTTGTTGAGGTAGCTCTGGAGATTTACTACATCGCGCCGTTTTCTCGCACCACCATGAGGCATTTCGACGTGGACCATGTTGATGTTGACCGATTCATCCAACGTAAACTGGGTATTCGACTGGACGACTCTCTCCACAGCGGCCAGGAATTTCTCAGGGGTCAAACGGTCTCGTTGAAGGAAAGGCAGGGAAATGGGACGGTCGGGTTGATGGGACATGATCAAACGGACTTGATCGTGAGGAGACATATCGGTGGTTAACCGATCAAATAAGTGCTGAAAAGCACTGTTTAATACTGACATAACATCTGACACCCCATGTATATGTAAAGGTTTAAACTGTACAGTATAGTCGGTACTTATGGTTCGGAACTTTCGGACGTTGACCTGCTTTACCGATTTGACGGTGAAGTAATCTTCGTGCTTCAAGCGTTTGGGGGAAGACTCGGTGTCGTTGGTACGCTTTCTCTTGCTCCCTTCTCCCACTTGGTCTTCCAACTGTTCAGGGATATCGGGTTGTTCCTCGTCATAGCACAGAAACCCATCGTTGGCCCAGTCTTCGTTGAACTGACGTTTTTCTTCGTCGGTCCAATTGGCCATAAGGTCAGGAACTACATCTGCTGATGTTTCGATCTCCCGTTGAAGTTCGTCGGCCATAGCGTTCGTCAAAAGATCACTTTCTGTTGAAGAACAGCCCGTTTTTGCTCCTCAGTAAGAATGAACGACTCCTCCAAAAACTCCAAAGCACTCTCCGTCTCACAACTCTTAATCAGGTCAACAATATCAATCTAGAAACATAAGAGAATTTCGTAAACATACAGGCAGAGTTTTGTTCAATGACCAAACGTTTCATAAATGTTCACTAATAGATCAACTTACCGTTTGAGACATCTTGATCACAATAAATAGATAACAAATCCAGAAAAACACTTCCTAAAACACGCCAAAAAACGCGACGCTGTACATTCTCTATGGCTACAAGTCCGCTTGCCTGAACGTGTCTCATTGTTTTATTTGTTAACGACTCTTAATGAGTTTTTAATGAGTTTTTACATGTGGTCTATGCAAATATTGCTCCTTATTATCCGTCTCCTGAATGCCCTATTAAATATACTTCTTTTATCCAAGGTTTCTCTTACACTACACACTAGGGTTATCGTACAGATCTTGGTGTTCTTCTAGAAGAGTTTTAATATAGTATGACAAAGTATCTCTGTCGATATCAATGTTATTTCTCTGTAGTTCGTCCCAAATAATATCCATGATCTGAACGTCTCCGACAACTAAGGTAAAATGTGTAAAGGAAAGTTGGTTACAATCACTTATAAGGATATACGTCTAGTGCTTTTTGAACGTCGGAAAACAGTCGGAAAATGACGTATTACACGGGGGGGGTTGCTTGACAGCTAGGGTTAGGGGGTTCCGGAAGAGCGCTAGGCTATGACGTAGTGAATACCGGGGGTTGCGTGACAGTTAGGTTTGGGGGGAAGTTAGGGTCAGAAGGGCCCAAAGGAGCATGAGAATGAATAAGTGTGACGTAGAAGAAAACCGGGGGGGGTTGATTGTCAGTTAGGGTTAGGGGTCCTACAGGAGCATGAGACATAATGAGATTAGGGTTAGAGGGTCCCAAAGGAGCCTGAGAATGAATAATTAAAAATTGAATATTTAATGAGGCGGCATCCCTTTGGTCTCCATAGTGGGGGGTATTACTACTTGATTCTGTAATCAACCAATACATCCGTAAATGGCTTGAAATACCAATATCAGGAACACTAAGTACTATATATCTAACACGTAACAAATTTGGTCAAAGTATCTATCCTCCATCAGTAAAATGTATTCAATGCCAAGCTGCTCTACGCAAAGCCTTAAAATATTCTCCAAATGAAGCAATTAACGAACTGTGGAAATCCACTAATAATCATACTAATATTCAATACGACGTCTATAACTCTACTAAAGAAGTTCTGAAAGATTTCCGTTCTGGGCATGAAGATAGACTTCGAAACCACTTGACTTGTCGGGGATGCTTTTTCTCTAACGTTACAAAGTTCTCCTTATCAAAGCTTAACAAGGTGTGGTCAACTGCTCAATCAAAACTGCCAAAAAACATTTATAACTTTACTATACGTTATGTGAACAATTCTATTCCGACGCGCAAAAACCTTCACAGATGGGGAATATCATCAAGTCCAGAAGCTCCTTTTGTCTGAGCCCAGAAACACTACTACACGTTGTTGCTGGTTGTCAATCATATCTTGAACGCTTTACATGGAGGCACAATTCAATTCTTAACTTTCTTGCAAATACCTTACAAACTGTTAACGGTTCAATCCTCTTTGTCGATCTACCTGGATTCAAAAGCCCATCTATCCTAACTGGTGACACGTATCGTCCAGATTTGCTATTGCATTGTTCAAACGGCCGTCTTTATGTTCTCGAACTTACTGTTGGTTTTGAATCAAACCTTCAAAACAACGTCAAACGGAAAGAAGATAAATATAGTGAACTAGTAAAACAGCAAAGTGAACATTTTAATGATGTAAAATTTAGAAATCTCTCCATGAGCTGCCTAGGTGTTTTTGCGAATGAGTGTTCTACTTTTTTAGATATGCTAGATAAGGTTGGTTTTGATAACAAGCACCAAATGTACTGCGTAAGGAAAATGATGACTATAGCTATCAGAAGTACGTATTACATTTTCTGCTGCCGAAATAAGGAATGGGGAAATCCCGAATTATTAGCTTTTTGAAATATTTGTATATAAATTTGCATGTTTTATTATATAGTCATTAGTTGTTATTATATATTATTAGTTGTGATTCAAGTAGACAATTGTAAATTACCTTAATAAGCGAGATTAATAATTGTATATGTAGAAAAGAAAAACATTTAATAAAGTTTCCATTATTATTATTATTATTATTATTATTATTATTATTATTATTATTATTATTATTATTATTATTATTATTATATTATTATTATTATTATTATTATTATTATTATTATTATTATTATTATTATTATTATTACTCCCATCCTTTACTATGACAGAATGCCTAACCTATTTCAACAAAACTCTAAATTCAATTAATCCAAGTAAACTGTTTTATATTCCAAGCTGGATTCCAAAGCTATCTGATCCTGTCGTCAATTTTGACCTTGAACCCCCAACCTATCGTCAAATTACAAATATTATTCGCAGGATGAAAGCGTCTGGTTCTCCTTGTCCCCTTGATCAACTTTCAATTATTTGCTTTAAACGATGTCCATTTTTACGCACTTATCTAACCGAAATAATACGTAGCGTCTGGTCTTCTAAATCTGTACCTGCTGAATGGAAAATAGCATGTTCTATACTTATCCATAAAAAAGGCAACACAAATGACCCATCCAATTTCCGTCCTATTACTCTAGAAACCATACCAATCACATCAGTGAAACTATAAAGAGCTTGTATACTGACTTCAATACTGCAATTATAACATCAGAATTCTCTACTCCATTCATAACTGTTGGCCGCGGAGTGCTTCAAGGAGACTGTCTTAGTCCTCTACTTTTCAATATGTGCTTAAATACATTTATTCAACACATAAAAGCTGATAAATACCGGCAATTTGGTTTCATCACAAAATTTTTAAACCCAATCCATTGGTTCCAGTTTGCTGATGATGCTGCGGTAATAAGTGGTCAAGATTCAATTTCCGTCAACATCTTTTAAATCGTTTCTCGATTCTCAACATCTTTTAAATCGTTTCTCGATCTGGTGTCAATGGTCCAACATGATTGTTAGAGTTGATAAGTGTAGTACATTTGGTATTAAGAAAAGTCTAACAAAATCAATTCAATATTTACCAAAACTTCTGATTAACAATAAATTGATACCTGCCACTAAAATTGGAGACTCGTTCCGATACTTAGGAAAATACTTTGACTTCAGTATGTCCAACAAAGAGCACAAACAAGAGCTAATCACTCTCCTTGAAGATGTTATGTCTAAAATTGATCTTAAACCTCTACACCCGAAAAACAAACTTCTACTTTATAGTCGTTACCTCTTATCCAATTCTCCTGGCATTTTACTGTTGCTACCTTATCAAAAACCTGGGTCTCTGAAAATATGGATTCAAAAGTTAACAAATACATACGTAATTGGCTTGAAATACCTGTATCAGGAACTTTAAGTAATGTATACCTTACCAGTAACAGGTTTGGTCTAAATATCTACCCTCCATCTATCAAGTTTACTCAGTGCCAAACAGTTCTTCGTAACGCCTTAAGAAACTCTCCAAATGATTCCATAAAAGATCTCTGGAAATCAACATGTGACCATACAAACATTCAATATGACGTTTACACCTCGACAAAGGAAGTTCTTAAAAGTTTCAACTCCGGACAAGAGAACAAACTTCAGAAACATCTGGTTCTCCAAGGCACCTTCTTCTCTAACGTCATCAAGTTCTCACTGTCGAAACTAAACAGCATATGGTCTAAATCTCAATCAAACTTACCAAAGAACATGTATAACTTTACCAACCGCTACATCAATAACTCTCTTCCCACCCGCAAAAACCTTACTAAATGGGGAATAATGTCGAACTCTGATTGCTCCTTCTGCTTAAACCCTGAAACTCTCCTACATGTAGTTGCTGGATGCCAATCGTACCTTCCACGATTTACATGGAGACATGACTCTGTTCTCAACTTTATTGCAAAAACGCTACAACCTGTCAACAACTCTAATCTCTTCGTTGATCTTCCTGGATATAAGAGCCCATCAATAATAACTGGTGAAACGTATCGCCCAGATGTGCTTCTTTCCATTTCCACTGATTGTCTCTATATCCTTGAACTCTCCGTCGGATATGAATCTAATCTCCAAACTAACGTTGATTCGCAAAAGAGCAAGATACAGGGAAGTAATTACACAGCAAAAGGAACATTTTAAAACTGTCAAATTTGTAAATTTATCAATCAGTTCCTTAGGTGTTTTCTCAAATGAATGTCGTACCTTTTTGGAGATGTTAAACGATCTAGGTCTTGATAAAAATCACCAAAATTTTTGTATTAAGAAAATAATGTCTATCGCCATTAGAACAACATACTACATATTTTGTTGTAGAAACAAGGATTGGACAAATCCAGACTTAATGAACATTTGAAGATACATTTTAAATTCAAATTTTTCTATATAGTTGTAAACAATAAATAGGTTCAAGTAGTCAATTATAAATTACCTTAATTAGTGAGATCTATAATTGTATATATATATATAAAGTATTTCAATAAAGTTTCCATTATTATTATTATTATTATTATTATTATTATTATTATTATTATTATTATAATAATTTTAATATTAATATTATTAATATATTATTAATATTAATATTAACTCTCTATCATATGTTTTAAGCGATGTCCTTTTTTAACAACTTACCTAACAGAAATAATTATCAATTATTGGACGAGTCTGAGCAAAATATCATGATTTGTCAGTGGCGAGCTATTAGTTATTTGCCGATGACGAAGGCAGAGGCAAATAACTGGTAGCGAGACACTGACAAATGATGATATTTTGCGATAGACGAGTTCAATAATTGATTTATCATTCATAAAATAGTTAAAAATCTGAAATGCCTGAAGTTAGAGATGGCCACTCTTCTCTGTGTCTTCGGCATACTAAAATCTTCGTAAAACTTACTTTTTGTTGGCACGAGTGTTGCTTTTTATCTCACTAAATCTTCCTTTCAACTATTTCTTTTCTGAAGTACATTGTCGTTATGAACGCTTCTAAATACTCTCGATTATTTCCTCGGATACCTGAAGAACTAGCCGCCAATCCGCCATGTTTACGAAAATGATTTGCAGTCAGCAGCGCCATTGCTAGTGCGCATGCTCATAACATTATTTGCAAGAAAAAAATTATTTGCACTCAGTTATTTGCAGGTGAATTAACCAATCAGAATGCAGGATAGAAATGAAACGAATGATAATACGTAATGTTTGGTTGTCTGGAACTATACCGGCTGAATGGAAACGAGCGTGCACTATACTTATTCATAAGAAAGGCAACACAGATGACCCCTCAAATTTTCGTCCCATCACTCTGGAAACAATACCATTAAAAGTATTTACATCATGTCTTCGCAATGCAATATTCTCCTTCCTCGTTACTAATAACTTTATTGAACATAATATACAGAAAGGCTTCACACCTAATCTGTCTGGCACTTTAGAACACACAGCTCAGATGACCAATATTATCAACAAAGCTAGGATAAAACAACGTTCTCTTGTCATCACTCTACTTGACCTCAAGAATGCATTTGGTGAAGTTCATCATAATTTAATTCAGTCCATCCTGGATTACCATCACATTCCTAATCACATCAAAACTGTTATAAAAAGTTTATACACGGATTTTAAGACTTCAATAATAACATCTGAATTTCGTACTTCTTTTATATCTGTTGGCTGTGGTGTACTGCAAGGTGATTGTCTTAGTCCTCTACTATTTAATATGTGCTTCAACACTTTCATTCAACACATAAAGGCCGATAAGTACCGTCAATTTGGTTTCTCCTTCCAATTTCTAAACCCGATCCACTGGTTTCAGTTTGCTGATGATGCCGCGGTCATTAGTGGCCAAGAATCAGAAAACCAGCATCTTCTAAATCGTTTCTGTATCTGGTGCCAATGGTCCAGTATGATTATCCGGGTTGCCAAATGTAGCACATTTGGTATCAAGAAAGCTTTAACAAAATCAGTCCAATATTTACCTAAACTCTTAATTAACAGTGACCTAATCCCAACTACTAAAATTGGAGAATCTTTCCGATATTTAGGAAGATACTTTGATTTTGATATGTCCAACCAAGAACACAAGTCTGAGCTGACCTCCCTCATCACAGAACTGATGTCTGATATTGACTTTAAACCACTACATCCGAAAAATAAACTTCTTCTTTACAGTCGCTACGTCTTATCTAAAATATCCTGGCATTTTACTGTTGCTACCTTGTCCAAAACTTGGGTCTCTGAAAATATTGATTCCGTTGTAAACAAATACATCCGTAAATGGCTGGAAATACCAGTATCTGGAACATTGAGTAACATCTTTCTAACCCGTAACAAATTTGGTCTAAGTATTTTCCCACCATCTATCAAATTCACTCAGTGTCAAACAGTTCTTCGAAATGCCTTAAAAACTTCTCCCAATGAATCAATAAAAGAGCTTTGGAAATCAACTAATAACAGCACTAACATTCAGTATGATATTTACAACTCTACCAAGGAAGTTATCAAAGATTTCCGTTCTGAACAAGAGGATAAACTTCAAAACCACTTGACCTGTCAAGGCTCATTTTTCTCGAATGTTACGAAATTCTCCTTACCAAAGCTAAACAAATTCTGGTCTGCTTCTCAATCTAAACTACCAAAAAACATCTATAATTTTACTATGCGTTATATCAATAACTCTCTTCCTACCCGCAAAAACCGTTCCAGATGGGGTATATCATCAAGTTCTGACTGTTCCTTTTGCTTACGCCCAGAAACTCTCCTACACGTGGTTGCCGGATGTCAATCATACCTTGAACGTTTTACGTGGAGACACGACTCTATTCTCAACTTTCTTGCCAAGACCCTACAAACTGCCAATTGCTCCACCTTTTTGTTGATCTTCCTGAATTCAAAAGCCCCTCAAGAATAACTGGTGACAAATATCGTCCAGATTTACTCCTATCTACTTCAAAGGGATGTCTATATATAGTCGAACTTACCGTGGGATTTGAATCCAACCTTCAAAACAACATAGAGCGCAAAAAAGCCAAATATGAAGAAATAGTTAGACAACAAAGTGAACACTTTAGCACTGTTAAATTTGAAATTGAATCCTGACTTACTGTTTAAGTAGCTTAGTTGTGATTCAAGTAGTCGATTGTAAATTACCTCGATGAGTGAGATTTACAATTGTTTGTTTAGAAAAAAAAAAAAAAAAGATCATTAATAAAGTTTCCATCATCATGATCATCATTATCATCATCATGATCATGATCATCATCATCATCATGATCATCATCATCATCATCATCATCATCATCATCATCATCATCATCATCATCATCATCATCATCATCATCATCATCATCATCATGATCATGATCATCATCATCATCATCATCATCATCATCATCATCATCATCATCATCATCATCATGATCATCATCATCATCATGATCCTCATGATCATCATGATCATCATGATGATGATCATCATGATCATCATCATCATCATCATCATCATGATGATGATCATCATCATGATCATGATCATGATCATCATCATGATCATCATCATCATCATCATCATCATCATCATCATCATCATCATCATCATCATCATCATGATCATCATGATCATGATCATCATCATCATCATCATCATCATCATCATCATCATCATCATCATCATCATCATCATCATCATCATCATCATCATGATCATCATGATCATGATCATCATGATCATCATCATGATCATCATCATGATCATCATCATGATCATCATCATGATCATCATCATGATCATCATGATCATGATCATGATCATCATCATCATCATCATCATCATCATCATCATCATCATCATCATCATCATCATCATCATCTTCTCCTTAACGTGTTTGGATAGGTCCTTGTTGTCTATAGAGGATGATCTGCGTAAAGTTTTTGAATGGTGTTGTAATAATAGTCTACTGATACATCCAGACAAAACCAAAATGCTTCTAGTTGGAACAAGACAATTGCTTCAACAATTAGAGACATACCCTAGTATCAACTTTCTTGGAGGAAGACTTAAACCTGTCCAGGTGGTCAAAGATTTGGGATTAATACTTGATTCTAACCTAACGTATAACGAACATATACAACATTTGTCATCATCATGTATATCTAAATTAGGTCAAATAAGTCGTGTAAAACATATCTTTGACCAAAAGACACTAACCACCATCATCGATACTTTAGTAATGAGTAAAATTAAAAAAAAATTCAATTAATTCAAAACTTCGCGGCTAGACTTATTACAGGAAGTCGCAAATACGACCACATTACTCCGGCATTGAAGGAGCTGGGTTGGCTACCCATTAAACTATATTTACAATATAGAGATACTATGTTAGCATTTAAATGCATGAATGATCTAGCCTTATATTTATCCCTTATATTTATGTAATAATTTTACCAGAAGAAGCCAAATTCACAACCGTGTTACCAGAAATAACAATGACCTACATATTCCAAAGTATCATACAGTAGCCGGACAGAGAACATTCAAATATAGAGTGACTAAACTATGGAATGCCTTAGACGAACCTTTAAAATGCATTACTGATTTAAATCATTTAAAAAATATTTTAAAATTAGAATTATTAAAATTATGTAATTAATTCCCAGCTTTTAATAGGATATGTATTTTATACTGTAGATGTTAGTAGGTTTCGCTATATTAAGATTTAAATAGTTATTTAGTTTTATATGATAGTAATATTGTTATTTGTCATCGAAAAGCCCGTTTTGGGAATGTCAATAAAGTATGTATGTATGTATGTATGTTATGTATTATTATTATTATTATTATTATTATTATTATTATTATTATTATTATTATTATTATTATCATCATAATAATTTTTAATTTTTTTTATTATTAAGTGAACAGCTCTAAGATAATGAAATATATAGATGTTTAAATTCTGCTGAATGATAATAGGATGATTATTCTGACTTGTTTATAAGTTTAAGAAGAAATCCTGACTGTATTCGACTAGCAAAAACCATTGTATAAGAGAAGGCGGGAGAAATGAAATAGTCGAGTCTTCAACAAGAACGCCAGACAATAATATACACGCGATGCCACCGAAGAGGAAGAACCCAGCCTCCGGAAGAATTAAATGGACGGAAGATATGACAGCTGATCTTCTAATCTGTAGAGAAAAAGCATCAGCAGAGTATCAGAGACAAAGTGGCCAAAACATCGCACCCGGTTGTCGAAGGAAAGGCTGCATGGAGTTAATGAGGCTGTCATGGGAGGGAAAATGATATGCTTCACTGGGCCTCACAGCCCAAAATCTGAGAGATAAAGCAGCTCAACTGATGAAAAATCAAGAAAGAAATCGACAAGAAAATGTGAATGCGGATGAAGAAGTATGTATTAACGAATCAAATACATTCGAAGTTCAAGAAGGAAACCAACAAGAAAGAATCGTTGTCGATGAAATTTGCATAAACGAGGAAGAAAATAATACAAATTATACTTCCTCAGCAGAGCATACATCGAATATACCAATTACAATTTCAATGGGTGAGCTGAGTGGAGAGGTGTTTGTCGAAAGTGTAAATGGGGCATATGAGGAAATAGTTAAATGGAGGAGCAACATCTTTCTGTTACCATCTGGGAAAGCGGGAAAAGCATTCATCAAAGAACTAACAAGATTATTTCAAGCCTATGCTGATGAATCGCCGCTTGAATGTATCGCTCTCAAAGCATGTTCAGTCATCCCTTACAAAAGTACACAGTGTGTACACTGTGTACACAGTGTTGACGCAGCTCATCAACAGCTCATCAGTGTAGAACAGCTCATCAGTGTAGCTTGGAACAATCTGAATGAATATCATCGATTACTTATACACATGCGATCGTCGGTGACAACCGCATGTGGGACAGCATCGGTGAAGTACATTCAGATAGCGTGAAGTGCGCATGGGCCCAGAGTGCTCAAACTTCCACAAGGGTAGTGAGCGTTGCATTATCGCTAATAGGTACCCACGGCAACTTCACAGAGTGCTCAACAACACCGAAGTGGAGGAGCGTACATAGTTCAATCTACAGACACGGTGTTTCGCTGTACAACAGCTCATCAGTGTAGCTTGGAACAATCTGAATGAATATCATCGATTACTTATACACATGCGATCGTCGGTGACAACCGCATGTGGGACAGCATCGGTGAAGTACATTCAGATAGCGTGAAGTGCGCATGGGCCCAGAGTGCTCAAACTTCCACAAGGGTAGTGAGCGTTGCATTATCGCTAATAGGTACCCACGGCAACTTCACAGAGTGCTCAACAACACCGAAGTGAAGGAGCGTACTTAGTTCAATCTACAGACACGGTGTTCCGCTGTACAACAGCTCATCAGTGTAGCTTGGAACAATCTGAATGAATTTCACCAATTACTTATATATATATATATATATATATTTGAGCACTCTGGGCCCATGCGCACTTCACGCTATCTGAATGTATTTCACCGATGCTTTCCCACATGCGGTTGTCACCGACGATCGCATGTGCATACGTAATTGGTGAAATTCATTCAGATTGTTCCAAGCTACACAGATGAGCTGTTGTACAGCGAAACACCGTGTCTGTAGATTGAACTATGTATGCTCCTTCACTTCGGTGTTGTTGAGCACTCTGTGAAGTTGCCGTGGGTACCTATTAGCGATAATGCAACGCTCACTACCCTTGTGGAAGTTTGAGCACTCTGGGCCCATGCGCACTTCACGCTATCTGAATATATTTCACCGATGCTGTCCCACATGCGGTTGTCACCGACGATCGCATGTGTATAAGTAATTGGTGAAATTCATTCAGATTGTTCCAAGCTACACTGATGAGCTGTTGTACAGCGGAACACCGTGTCTGTAGATTGAACTAAGTATGCTCCTTCACTTCGGTGTTGTTGAGCACTCTGTGAAGTTGCCGTGGGTACCTATTAGCGATAATGCAACGCTCACTACCCTTGTGGAAGTTTGAGCACTCTGGGCCCATGCGCACTTCACGCTATCTGAATGTATTTCACCGATGCTTTCCCACATGCGGTTGTCACCGACGATCGCATGTGTATAAGTAATTGGTGAAATTCATTTAGATTGTTCCAAGCTACACTGATGAGCTGTTGTACAGCGAAACACCGTGACTGTAGATTGAACTATATATATATATATATATACAAATTCCGAAAAGAATTGTCATATTTTAAACCCAATATTCGAGCTATAGAAGACGAGACAAAAGTGAAATGGTAATATTTCGATTATATTTCAAAATCATCGTCATACCAAGTGATTAAACATAAACATATAGAGCGTTTTCATCTGACGTCACGGCGGCCATATTGTCTGGTATCGCCAAGAAAAACGGCGTGTAGACAATCTGGCGGTATTCCGTGGATAATGTCAAAACCTTCATTAACGGGGAAGGACCTTTAACACCATAAACAGGCGTATATGATTCTAAGGCCTGAGCAGCATGTTGCAGATTTTCTGTCATCGTTCTTTTATCGGCTTCGACATCATTGTATTTGTACACCCTAACGTACCCACCACCTTTCACTACAATTTCGACTTTGTTTAAACACCACGGACAACCGTATTCTCCGTTAAACAGCTTCATGTTTTGAAGCACACAACGACACACACTGTCGACCGGACACACGGCTAAATAGACCTTAGACATGATTACCTCATTACCGTTAAACCACTTTACTTCATCCTGAGCCAAAGAATCTAGCTCTCTAGTAAATGGTTCAAAAATAGAAAGACAAGGTGGCTTTCTTGTTCCAAACAAACCATAACCCTGCTTCATCATGTTTTTTCGACGTATCTCAGGAGGAAGTTCGTTTATCATTAATTGCATAGGCCATATAGAAAAAGAAGATGATTCAAACACGAGCGCACCATCGAAATTCATATTTAGACTTAAATTTTTGTAACCATGCATTGCACAATTCTCCTCGCAAAAATGTTTTATACATTTTCCCATCTTGTATGTTCTTAATAAAACTATCTTCATTTTTTTCAGATAAGAGACATTTACTTATATCATCATCAGCGAGTTTATCTTCAATTTGATTTTTAATATTCATGTAAATAAAAAACGAACCTTTATTAATTAATTCCTTCTTACTTAAATCGTTGTCGCATATCATACAGTGAAGTGAGTCACCCGTACCTAATAAGGCGTTGCAATCTGGACAGAGCAAGTGGAATTCAATTCCATTGCTGTGGTGGTTTACAAACTTAGTAAAAAGATATTTTGTTTGTGGTAGTATAGACTCAATAGGTAAAAGAAGATTGAGTAGGCTCAAAAGATCAATCAAGGCAGCCGATGTCAAACCATGGTTAAGTACAAATGACATAACAGAAATAACTGTGAGCCCAAGAGTTATTCGTGCCCCATCGTATAAAGGTCTCTGAAGATCGTCATCCTAAAGTGGGAATGGGAATTAGCGTTAATTAATAATAATTAAAAAGTTTTCTAAGAATTGACATATTATTTATGAATGATTATTTTTGTCATATCAAGATTATCATAAACAAATTTAG
Source organism: Paragorgia papillata (assembly GCA_035771165.1). Taxonomy (NCBI): domain Eukaryota; kingdom Metazoa; phylum Cnidaria; class Anthozoa; order Scleralcyonacea; family Coralliidae; genus Paragorgia; species Paragorgia papillata. The sequence continues at coordinate 706,764 of JAWNZC010000385.1, read as the reverse complement.
AACATTCCGCTCAAAAATGTTGCACTAAATATAGTTTATGAGGAAATTATTAAGATCAGCTTACGTCAGTCTGCTCTCTTTCTGCGTCGCTTGCATATGTATTGAGACCAGCATCACAATCGTTTTCTTGTTGTAATTTCTAAAAAAAAAAACATATCAAAAACGTTTCACATTACTGTACATATTATTTGATCAGAAAAATTAATTTACTGGGACAATAACCATTTATGCTATCGGTGTCACTGTCCATTACGTCTCCTTGGATCTCCATCTCATTGTGGTCTTCTAATAATGGCGGCGCAATGTTTGGTAAACCATCTGCTGCAGCTATTACAGGTTCAGTGTTCTAAATATGATCGATAAGTAATTATACATTAGATGTTATACAGTGGCGGAAATTGAGGTGGGTTATGAGGGGAGCCGCCCGCCCATCTCCTCAAAATATTCGACAAAAAAACACAGTCAAAATCCAACGCTTTTGGGCATTTGTTAATTTTCGCCACTGATGTTATAGTTATATGTAACTTCTTCAATTTCGAGTTTTTGGAAAATCGATTTTCTTAAGATTTGAATTTCCAAATCGAATTTCTAAAACGTTTCGTTAAAGGACTATCGTGTATTAGTATTGAAATAAAAGTGGACTACGTTAGAAAAATAGCCCATAAGGTCTGTACTTATCTTCCCTGCTGGTAGTGGTCTCTAGAGGTAAGAAACCTCTGCAAACATCCGACACTTTTCCTGTCGCGCATGCGCGACGTTACATTGGCAACGAAGTTAAGAAACACGAGACATGCCTGGACATCACGAAGCGATAGCCGAGTGTTTCACCAGCTCTGCGAGTCGTCTTGTAACTTCCGAAACACTGCAAACAAATTTACACCGACTCTTTGACAAAGTATTCTTATTCATTTACCGAAATAATGTTTTGAATAGTAAATAAAGAGATAAAAAGGGCTACGGAGGCTCAATTAGATCAGGCACGCTAATTTTTACACTCTAGCGCCTCGACGTAGACAACTTGATGGTCATTGCGTGAGCACGCTCAGTAGCCATCAGAATGTGTGTTGCACCAAACCTATTTTCAAAATTTGATTTACAGAAATTAGGTGTCTCCCCGCCGTACGTTTCTTGAAAGGATTGTATTAATTTGAAATCCAGAATCAAATGCTTAAATAATTAATCAGTGGAATAAAACTGAATGTAATGCATAGGAAAATATATACCTAGTCTCCCTCGCGCAGCCGCTTTTAGTGTCATCACTCATTCCTCCTTACAAGCGGCTGCTTACCCGAGCACAACATTCCTTTCGCGACGATTGACCAATCACAGCTTGGCTCCTAAAAACTGGGAACTGGACCGGAACTGACCGCAGCCGTTTTTAACTTTGAATATTTGCTTACTTCACAGCTTTAAAGGTTGACGTACAGTTCGTTCTGCGCATGACCGTAATGTGGTCCCCAAAACATGACATTCGTAGATAATTACATGAAGTACTCAGCAAAATGTAAACCGTTAGGAACAACATGGCATAAAACAAAGCGATTCGGCGAGGATATCTCCTCGGATTTCTTCTATTTCTCCTGAAAATGTTTTGTTTTGGGTACAAGTAATGAATGGGAACCAAGAAAAGCCTACAATCTTGAATAAGGTATTAGTATTATTTTCGTAAATAAAGATGTAAACATTAGTTTGGTACATGCGCAGAACGGACTGTACATCACCTTTAAATATTTCATGTACATTCATTCATGTTGTGATCCACAGCACAATATCATTTTATTAATGACATTAATTGACCCAATATTTGTACCAAATTATAAGCAGCAGCATTTGAAATATTACATAAAACAGTCGCGCCTTGGCTCATACACAAGCATATGGCCCGTAAAATGTATTATCCTAGTACATTCCGCCGACACTTGTAGCCTTTTCAAAAGCTTTCACACAGATTTATTTGTATAAGTGTCAAGAACATAATTAATACCATTCTTCGTAAACTTCGTAAATTTATAAACTAAAGTACTCGAAATATTAACCGGTCTCGAGTGAACACATATAGACACTCTCTAGCTCTTCACCCTATTTCCGTCGACGTGTTTGTTTACAATCGTTTTTATCGCGCTGATGCTTCATGCGTATACACTTTAAACTAACTTCCACGCACGTTTATATGCATATAATGAAAGAAAATAATCGAAATATCACTCTTCATAAATTCGGTGTAGTTCAAAGCAATACTTTTCGAAATATTTGTGATAAGTGCCGTGAAGAGCCCAGACAATTTTTAAACCTATAGAAATGTAATTTGAGCACGCTGTGTGCCAACAGTATTTCTCCGATGCTCACACGCTTCACATTGATTTTCAAGCATATTTGTTTGCATGGCAGAAAGAATATAGTCAATAGACTGTTCTTCGTAAATGTTGTTAAGTTTTAAGCCAAACTTTTCAAAATATTAGCTTTTACACAACAACGCTCGCTCCGCTGAGCCAGGCGTTTATATTTCGCAATTAGTAGCGATCAAAGCTCCAATTTCATTGGTTCTTCTACACAAAGGGAAAGGAATGTTGTGCTTGGCAAAGGGGAGGAATGAGTGACGACAATAATTGTGGCTGCAAAGATATACCGGGCATTAAAACAATTCAGTAACTAGGCGCGCCAACGGTTGCTATAGCAACGTGACGTTTGAAAATGGTCGCTAATTACTGTTCAACGTTAACCCCAATTTTTGTGTGGTGACCCCATTTTTTTGATAAAATTGTTTTTAAAAATTTTTGGGCATTCTTACATATTATCTTACCGACTTCTGAAAGGTAAAAATGTGATATAGATAATCAAGATCGAAGATCTAGGTCTGTGACCTAGACTAGAGCTATCACCGGAAAATATTCCTGCCAAAAAAAGTGAAGTGGACAACTCCCCCATGCACTGAAGTCTAAAGTCTAAAGGCTATATAAACTAAGAAACGATTGAACAAAACTCCGAAAACTGATGTATTTAAGAAATAGAAAATGGCCACCCGTGTTTATATAGCCTGATAGACCTACGAGAGTGTTTGGTAGAATTTGAAAGTTTTTGTGAAAAAACCTAGTTGCAGGCAAACCGCAATGGTTTGCATATTAAAGTATACTTTTATGTTTGCACCAGGTTATATAATCATGATATGTAACTGACCTCACAAAAGAAAGTGTTTGCATAGCCTATTATTACCTGGTTGAATGATCTTTCTACATCAAACTCCTCTTGTCTTTGACTTTGTCGTTGATTTACCTGTCGCCATAGCATTCGTGTCTGTCGAGGTATTGCACCTGTGCCAATACCTTCGTGTAAATAACGACGATATGGACCTCGACTCCGAGTAGTTGTTGAAATATCATTCGATTCAATATTTCCATGAGCAACATCAGAATCTGAGTCGGTTTCACATAGATTTGTGGCCATTTCCCCCTCAAAATTCTCGAGTGCAACGAAAGTACTCCAGAAAGACTGGAACGAGCACAGGAAGGGCCATACGTCAGTAGTATAGAGAATGGGGGTACCAGCACACCTCGACTGTATCACTTTTTATAAATATTGTCGAAAAGTTATTTCTCCAATATTTATAAAAAGTAATACAGGCAAGATGTGCCTACACACCCCATTCTTACACTACTAAGGGTGGCCTATATGGCTATTTGTTAGGTTGTTTAACCCCTTTGTTATTTTAGGTGGGCGTATGTTAAGCTGTTTGATGGCCTTCATTTATTTTTTGGGGTGGCCTTATTCTATGTTTTTATGGCCGTATGCTAGGCTGCTTATCCCATATTTTAATAAGTATCTTTTATCATCAAAACATGATAGGGATGTTTTATTAATTTCGTATGACCCTAATTGATGTCGAACACTTCTTATGGTTTTCATTTTATGTTTTAGTTGTGTGTTGTTCTGTAGTACATTTTTATAGCAGTCATGTTTTATATATTTCTTTACCACACTTTTTTTAACCCCTTTTGCCTTTTTATCGCCACCATCACTAGTCACATATGAGTACATTTTAGATCTTAGGCCAATAAACTCTGACATGGGTTTTCCAGCACACTCGTCTTTCATCTTTCCAATAACTTTTTTATTCTCTATGAAAAACCATGGTGAAGTCAGTCTTATAGTCGCTGTTGTCAAATTTATCAACTCGGTCTTCATAAAAGTCCTTATAGGCGTCTTCAGTTTTTATTTCATAACAGAGGGAGTCAGTATCAGTAAATAGTAGTTTAGCATTATTACCGCATTTTTCTTTAATGTACGTTTAGTGGAAGTCATAAATTAAGGTTTTGCTGATGTCTAATATGCTCATTCCTATATATGCAGGTCTATTCAAGCAAATGGAGTGTTTTTTTTCTATGGACCGCTACTAAGTCCTTAGTGAAAATTTTAGAGGACACATAAGTGGGTCTGCTTACTAGTCTGGTTAGTTTACTTCTGTTGGTTACTAGTTTTACATCTATCCGCTTTCTAATGTTTTCCATAGTTTTTCCAAAGACAGAGTTGTTCATAAGTTTGAAGAAGTCCTTTTCGAATGCGTTTTTTTGCGGTGGTTCTCTTTACCGTATTATAGTCAATATATTCCTTAAGCCATGGTCGCTGGTTAAACTCTAATATGCTATGTATTTTTGCTATCTTCAGTCCAAGCTTTTTATAGAGTTGTAAATTCCTATAGTGCAGTACGTACTTCTCCTTATTAAGTAGGTTAGGAATTAGTTTGTAAGTGCTGCCAGTAGAAACATTAAACTCCTTTTGATACTTTTTGCAATAATCACTTAGCATATCTTCTGTTACTTTTATTTTCTCAGGCGCTAGAGGAAAGCTGTTATGATCATCTTGTAATTTCTCTGGGTATATCAAATCAACTTCCAACATTATTCCCTTTGGGGAGTCTTTCTTATACGTTTGTAATTTGAATTTATCTATTTGGTTTTGGTCTAACCATCTGAATCCGCCAACTGGCATATACTGACTCATCGCCCAGCCATACAAATTATTTGCATCTAAGTACATAAGATATTTACTTTTCTCAGTGGGGTTATAGTCAGCCAAATATTTATTGTTGGCTTTCCCGTACCGATGCTATAATGCTGCTCACTCCCCCTCTAAGCCCCTTCTCAATAAATTGAAACATATCTATATCTGTTATTAGTTCCAGTTCTATTTAAGTCATTTTTAACATCGCATCCCAACTTAAACCAGGGCTGGTGAAATAGTGGCAGGGGTCTAACTTATAATATTGCAGACAGGTCTTTCTAAAGTTTTCAAAAACATCAGCCAATAGTAGTACATCACTTTTTAAGTAAAGGTCATGGTACTCCCCCATGTTGGTCAATCCAAATTCATTCCAAACTATTTTTGCGTGGTTATAGTCTTCTTGTTTTATATGTTCGTCATTGAGCACGCTGTAAAACTTTTCTTTATCTGGTAATGAACTTTCTTTAAATTTACTTTTGCTATCCATATAGTCATAAGGGTAAACACCTTTTTTAGTCATCAGGTCCGCCCTATCAGCGAACTCCTCCTTAGTGTACCGGAATGCCTCATCAGGTAAATTACCAGCCAACTTGTCTAAGCCGGATGACATATATTGGAAGCTATCCAGAAACACCAAATATTTTCCTAACATGAAGGCCATATATTTTTCCATATTGTTTGGAATTACGTTTATATTCATTTTCTTTTCTTCTGCTATCTTCCAAATGTGCTGCATTATAAAGTGGCTATCATACCCCCTCAAATTGTGAAACACTACGGGGATTTTTACCGCCATCCTATAATTTATATTACACATTTGGTGCGCGCTTCCTCTATATTTTCCTGTTATATGGCAGTGGTCTCTAACGCGTATGGAGTCAGCCGCATACTTTTCACCGCAAATATGACATTTGTCAGATTTAGAGTAATGCGCTCTGTCAGCTTTTGTAAATTTCATCACCTTATTAAAGTTTTCATCTCTTATTTTTATACACCACTCAGCTTCTTTAACCATTTTCTCAAGAAATTTCTCAATAACATTTTCCCCACGGTAGATCTGTACTGGTTTGCTAAGTTTGCTATCATAACGGCAGACCAACTTATAGCCGTATCCACAGCTAATGTGCTTTTGGTATTCCTCGGTGTAAGATTCCTGAGGATTTTTTTGGCACCCATCTACTTTGGTTGTGAGTGCTTCAAAATCTGCATAAATAACAAAGTGCATGCACTTCCAGTTGTTTATGCCAGTTAGTGAACTTTACGGTGTTGTTCCCTTTTTCCGGCATAATAATTGCCTGAGTGCCATTAAGTACCATACATAATCTTTTATGGTTGTCTAGTGTGGTCTCACTAGTAAAACATTGTAGACAGTGCATACAAAAGTGCTTCTTTTCTTTATGTTTAGTATAATTAAACATAAATCTGTTTAAGTCCTTTATGAGTACATAGTGCTGTTTTTTCCCGCTGGTGATTAAAAGTAGGTTTAACACATTTTTATTATAGACACATAAATTGGATAGGGGGTTTTACTGTCATATCCAAACACATTCACATTAATATTGTTCTGCTTCTCCATCCGTTGGTAACTTTTTACAGTAACTGGAAATTCCATTCCGGTGTAGTCTAGTTGTGCTACCATTTTCTTATCAGAATCCTTCACTCTTTGCGCGTTTTTATCTTGTGGGTTGAGCAGTCTTATGTGGCACCACCTAAAACATTCCTCATCTTTATATTGTATATTTATAAGGCCCTTACTAGAATTTTGTAACTCCTTTGGTAGAATAATATATGATGAGCCCTTTAATGGGTTATACTTTGCGATGTTAATATAGTGGTTGAGCAAACTGTCTATTGCCCATCCACTGCCCTCTTTCATCCAGTTCCCAACCCGGTTCATAATCTCTTGACCGGAAGTCTGTAGCACGTTCTTCACATCTTCTACATTTGTCACCGTCTTAGTCAAACAGTTAAAATAGCCCTTTCTAAGAATAGAGTCACCATCATCGCCAACTTTTTTCTCAAACAGTACAGCAAGCGTTTCAACAAATTTATAGCCACTCAATTGCGTAAGTGACTCTATCATCTGCTTTTCTACCCCATAACAAGTTCTAAACAGTTGCATCATAAGGTCGTCTTTTTTTGTGCTGATTAAGCTAATACTATATGATTTTGTATACCCCCTTAACGCTTTGTTAGTCTGTTTCACTGAAATTGGGGCATCTGGACTTTGATTCATAATATTACTATAGGTATTTATTTCTTTAAGTGGTTGATCCATAATATTACTATAAGTATTTATTTCTTTAAGTGGTTGATTCATAATATTACTATAGGTATTTATTTTTTAAGTAAAAACATTTTTATATTTAAAAGAAAAATCTTACTATATATTTATGGGAAGACCTAAGATCTACCACACTGAGGAAGCTAGATTGGATGCTGTAAGAAAATCTAAAACTAAATATATGTTAAATAAGATATGGTACTGCGACATATGTGATAGAGAATACTCATTAGCTGGTAAGTGGAGTCATATACCAACCATTAAGCATTAAAAAGGAGTTAAGGCGGCCAACTAACACTTACAGCAATATTATTAGACCTTATAGTAATATTATTAATTGTTTACTTAAAAAATAATTACCTATAGTAATACTATGGGTGAGAAAATTCTTGTGTCTACATTTGAGGGGGAAAATTTGTCAGCGATGTTGGACAATAATGAGTCAGCGTGGTTTAAGGGGACTGAGGTCGCCACTGCTCTTGGTTATAAATTTCCAAAATCTGCTATAAGTAAAAAAGTTATGCCAAATGAGAAAAAGTACATCATGGAGCTAAGTTGCCAAAACGGCAACCCAGTTCAAAGTCGCCAGGTGGTGTACATTAATGAACCTGGGCTATACAGACTAATATTTTCAAGTAAGTTACCATCCGCAGAGAGGTTTCAGACATGGGTGTTCACTAAGGTCCTACCAAATCTCAGAAAGGCGTTACAGCTGGACAGACGGATTTTATTTAATGAGACCGACCTGCACTATAATATTATTAAGTTCACTAAGCTGCACTATGAGGGGCTAAAAGTTTTACCAGGCTTAGGAGAGTATCAGGATACCTCCCAGAAAAGAATGGATGCATGGTGTAAAGGGTACACTGGTGACCAACCTGACATTATCATCCCCCTCACTACCAGGAAATATAATGGATTGGCGATTGAGTTGAAAAATCCCAATGGTGGGGGTAAAGTGTCACCCAAGCAAAAAGAGTGGCACAACTACCTGAGAGAGAGTGGCTATCTTGTAGTTGTCGGTGATAATTACAGAGAAGTCACTAAGGTGATCTCCTACTATATAGATAAGACTAGGCTATCCTGTCAACCATGTAAAAAATATTACAAATACCAAGGCGCCCTTATTCGTCATAAACATTTACACCATAGTTAGCACTGACCTAAACCAGATAGCGTTGACGCTGACCTAAATATCAGGTAGTACTAGCACTGACCTAGATAAAATCCAAACCAGATAGTGCTGGCACTGACAGCCAATTAATATCCCAGCCCAACTCCCTATAGAGGCCGAATAGCCTATCGTCAAACTTCTTCTTAGTGTTCCCAGGTCTGATGTCATTAACTTCCTTCAACAATGGGATTCCCCGTCTGCTGGCTAGGCGTATCATATAATAACCATACTTGCAGACATTTTTCTTTATTAGATCTTTCTTCATTAGTAAATTAACTACTAGTATAAAGTCACACACTAAGGGTTCTATGTACTGATATTTAACAACAGTGAATAGCCTTTTAGCCAGCCATATGTTTCTCTTATGCTGTGACTTTTTTTCCCACCAGCTGTTGGGATCATACTCATGGACAAAATAAGCACCTGCCACAAGACCACACCTAGTACATGTGAGACCAGCTTGTCCCTCTACTATATATCCACCGCAGTCTTTACAGTCCATACTATACTAGGGGGTTATTTCTACTGTTGGTCATAAAACTCCAATTAGCTTATGCGCTAGGAATCCGCCACCTAAACCAATACCTCCTCCTCCTCTTTCTCGTCTTTCTCCTCCTCTTTCTCCTCCTCCTCTTTCTCCTCCTCCTCCTCCTCCTCTTCTTTCTCCTCCTCCTCTTCCTCCCCTCTGGGACTCCAAGCATCGAAAGCGAACCTTGATGAACTTTGCACAGTTCTTAAACGTATAAACACAACAAAAGCGAACCAAATATCTAATATAATATTCACATACAAGCTTTACGTTGCTATTTACCAGTGTTAATACGCTTTAAACCCCTTAGCTCACGGCTTTTCGAATTGATTCCTCACACTATCTTAAGTTCTTCTTATATACGGCTTAAAGCGATTCCTCATTCTATCTTCTCACGATTTCTTCACTTATAAACAAGGGTTTAGTAAGCAATGATTCTAGGATGACTTATTCTGTTTGAATATTATAACATGCCCCACAACTGCTGACTGTCGATCAGTAAGGTAAAGTGCATAAATGAAATTTGGTTCCTATTACTTATATAAGTCGAGCATCTTTTGATAATGAAGATCTTCGGGATTTAGTCGGAGAGCTATCGGTTGTGACGTATTACACGGGGGGTTGAGTAATAGCTAGGGTGGTGGGGGGGGGAAGTTAGGGTGAGGAGGTCTTAAAGGAGCCTGAGACGAATGAAGGCCGCGACGCGGTTTTGCTATGGTAACACTGTTAATGACCTTCTCGCCTAGACTTGCCTAAGCGCTTAATCTCCTTAATGACCCCTAATGAGTTTCTCTTTTGTCTCCTGCACGTGCACTGAGGATAAATATGCAAATATCACACATAGTAACAGAAAGCGTAGCAACGCTTTCAAAGTAATAAATCGCTTTGCCTTTATATTTCGACACTTAAAATCGTTCTTTTCACGACCTCTCGAAGTGATTCCTCATCTAAAATATATCTTAAATTCTTCTCACGATAGTTAGCAATGATTCTAGGATGACTTACTCTGTTTGAATATTTAGGTTCTAATATAATATTCATAGCTTATTCAAATAATATTCGAGCTAAGTTATCTCAGCCAATTCAGACATTTAGATTGCTCCAAACTCTCTATATTCCTCCAGCCAAGGTTTCAGATAAAAAATATAAAGTGTCTCTATCAATTTCTCTTTAGTTCCTTGGAAAGAACGTCTAGTTTGTTAAAGCTTACTGTACGCATGCTCTGTACACCTACAGGTCCCACAAGTGCTAACTAGCGTTTGAGTTAAGTGTATAAATGAAAAGGTAATTACTATTACTTATAAGGAGTGTAAGTCGAATGCCTTTTGATAATGACGTAACTTCGGAAATCAGTCGGAGAGCTATCGGTTATGACGTTGACACGGGGGGTTGGATGAAAGCTAGAGTTGGGGGGGGGGAAAGTTAGGGTTAAGAAGTCCCAAAGGAGCCTGAGAAATAATGACGTATGCATAAATATTAAGTCGGTATGACGTAGTGAAAACCAGGGGGTTGAGTAACAGCTAGGATTTAGGGGGGACGTTAGGGTTAGGAAGTCCCAAAGGAGCCTGAGACATAATGACGTAATCAGATTAGGGTTAGAGTGTCCCAAAGGAGCCTGAGAATGAATAATTAAAAATTGAATATTTAATGAGGCGGCATCCCTTTGTACTCCATATGGGGGGGTATTACTACTAAGGCTACAGAACCGTCCTGATTTATAGTCGTTGTGAAGTTGAACTTTTTCATCATAGCGTGGGGGTATTTCTCCATAAACCACTTTTTCGACTTGAGGTTACCCTTTTTCATTCTAACCATTGCTTCATCATAGTTTTTCCCATAGTAGTTGTGAAAATTTTTGTCAACATCCAAGGATTCACTGGTCATATAACATAACCTATAACATAATGAGGAAGTTGAGTGTATTACTACAAGGACCCCAGAAGATAATAGAGTTTCAAGAAAGTATACCAGTATATGGAAAGGATAGTCACATTCTACTGAAGAAGGCGTACATCATGTGGAAGCTGTATAATGTGACCAGTGGCAAAGGCAACTACTATGTTCTCAACAAAAAGTTTAACAAATTCCTTAGTGATGGCTACTACACCTTCCAGGACTTTAAGAGGGTACTGGAGGGCAACAATGGTATTAAACTTATTTTGCATAAACCTAAAGCTAAATGTACAATGACAACTGACTCTAGCACAACACTAGTATTACATCTAGCTACTTTACTAGGGTTCAACACCCGTATATTTCTACCTGGTAGTAGTACTAAAAGTGCTAACATCATTAATGTGAGGGTCACATGCAATATTATAGATCAGTCACTTAATATGGAAAACGGGAAAAAGAGTGATGTTCTAGTAAATCTACCTGTAACAAGTAGACAGACACTATTCGGCTCAACTCAGAGTTTCAGGGACATTGAATCAAGGGTAAGCGTGGATAAAGGCGTTGTTAACGCGTTAGAGTTTCATGTGACAGACCAGGATGGGAAACCACTGGATAATTATGGGAGCATCCTACTGGAACTGTACATATCATAGGAAGTAATGTATGGATAATGACATAGAATAGCATTCTACTACTGTACATATCATAGGAAGTAATGTATGGATAATGACATAGAATTAGAGCAGGGGTTAAGAGACATATACTACAACCCAGCAACTGGCTATCAATCAGCCGAGAGGCTATATCAAAAGGCATTGGCAGACGGTCTTAAGGTGGGTAGAAAAATGGTTGGGGATTGGCTGAAATCTTGTCAACTCGGCCCACTTACCAACTCGGCCCAACCAACTCGGCCCAGTAACAAACCGACTCGGCCCACTGTCAAGGCCAACTCGGCTCAACTCTTTTTCGTTTTTCTTTCGAGCCTGTTATTTCTGCATAATGTGCAGTTCTGCAGCATTGATACAATATAGGCCTCAAAATATGTTTTCAGCAGTGAAATATGTTATCGGCGGTGAAATATGTTATCGGCAGTGAAATATGTTATCGGCAGTGAAATATGTTATCGGCAGTGAAATATGTTATCGGCAGTGAAATATGTTTTCGGAAGTGAAATACAGTCGCCAACGCTTATATGCAATCGATTTTACCGATTTTTTTTAAAGTTTAAAATATATTTTCGGTAGTGAAATATATTTTCGGCAGTGAAATATATTTTCGGTAGTGAAATATATTTTGGCAAAGAAATGAAAAATATTTCGCGTTTAAAATTTTTTTCGGACATGACAAATACCTTCCGGCTTGAAAAAAAAATGGTATTTGAAAACTATTTTCCGATTTGACCGATTTTTTTTAAAGTTTAAAATATATTTTCGTTAGTGAAATATAATTTCGGCAGTGAAATATATTTTCGGTAGTGAAACATGTTTTCGGCAGTGAAATATGTTTTCGGCAATAAAGCCTTTGTCGGCGTCCGTATGTCGTTCATTGTCTTTGAGCAATACAATGGCTTTTGCGGTGAGCGCTCGAAAACAACAAACATGGTGATTCATCAGAACACGTACCGTATTACAGAATGAACGGTGAGTCATCGTTTAACAAAGAGATGCAAACATGCGCGACATTGACTTGGGTATAAAAGAAGTTACTCAGAGTCTCTGCGGCATTGCAGCTTATTCAGAGCTATATTCTAATAATGGAGAACGTGTGTGTATGTGTGGATTTGAGGTACGTCAGCGACAAGAAGCTTTGCAGTGTGAAAAATATGATTTTTGGCAACACAGGACATGTTATACTGGTATTGGACGCAAGGAATACAGGTAAATTACTGTCTCTAATATATTAATACGAGTAATACCTTCTGGCCGGCTTAGCCAGTGTCGATAATAATTTGCGCGTCTCTTAACGTTGAAACTTACCTACCGATCGGGACAATTGAATCATCACTGCTGTTTAATTGAAGTGAATACTACACGTTTGTGGAAGACAGTAGAGAAAGTGTTTGTAAATGCCAAAATACAAGGCTGTGTTTTCCACTGGACACAGGCAATTTGGCGGAAAGTTCAGGAACTGGGACTGTCAACAGCCTACCAAGATGATGATGCCACACGCAAATACATAAAGCGGCTAATGGCCTTACCCTTCCTGCCACACGAACACATCACCCAGATGTTTCAACAACTGAGAGATTTGGCAACCACACCAGCCCTGCAAAACCATGTGAACTACATAGAAGACACATGGGTGAATTCGACAGTTTGGTCCCCCAAAAGATGGAGTATCTTTGGAAATAGTGTTCGAACCAACAACGATGTTGAAGGCTGGCATCACCGTTTAAACCACAATGCAAGACGTGGAGAACTACCATTGTACCTCCTAATTAATATCTTGCATCAAGAGTCTTGTCTGGTGTCTCTTCAGGTGCGCTTAGTGTCAGGAAAAAAAACTGAAACGGCAGCAACGCCGCAAGTACAGAAATCTACAGGCCCAAATTTTTAAGCATTGGGAAGACTTTATTGCTGGAGAAATGAGCAGCAGACAGCTGCTTCATGCATGCGCCTATTTAAATGACCCATGTTGACTTTATTTATTTTAACCATGTTTTAACTAATTATTAGTATAAATTTACAAAGTTTATAATGCAAATCCTCGAACCAACAAGGTTACAACAATCTTTAAAAAGTTCTTCCAGTAGCTAATCAAGTCACATGGTTTGTGCGAAGCTTCAGCTAGTGCCAGGCTAAACTTACTATAAATATTTCATTTTGAAATGTATTGGTGCAAACCTGATTTTCCATTTGATCAGTGCTTTACGGTCAAGAAGGGGATACACAGTGTATGTGTTTGGCTGTATACTAACGTCAAAATCTTTGTCTTAGTTTATTAAAGGATTATAAAGAACAAAAACATATACCGTAGACTGGAAATAATGGTAGTACTGGAACACTAATTCGTGACAGAACAAAATAAATAAAGACAACATTATTCTTTAATAAGATGTCAACAGTCAACTTATTTATTGGTTAGTATCTAATTTAAAGTTTTATTTCTTAACAGTTCTGTAGTTATCACATTCATGCACACATTTACAAATGATGGTTCAAAATTGAAGCTTTGAACTGTTTTGAATTATAATGAATAATTGTTAAAAAATTATAGTGTCAGTCTATTAGTGCAATAGTTTTCATACTAAAACTTTAATCAATTAAGGCCATTATTTGTTGCATATTAGTTTCTCATCCCCTACCTGATGCCTAAAATGGCCCAACTGAAAGTTTTTATTATTATTAACACAAACATGAGGAAACCTGGGCTTGGAAATCATAAAGGATCCTGGGCATCATTTGGTGTGGTCATGTTTTTTTCATGTGCATGTCATATGGCCATATTTTTAACGTACTGCGGTTAGTTCTACTTTTCAATGTACAGCCTCTAATAATGGATTAATGGTAATGGCTGCCCTACCACATGAACTATTGGTAAAAATCCTGGATGAGAATTAGTATACAACAAATAGCAGCCTAACATCAAATTCATTATTTAATTCTGGGTGTATTCAGATATGCTGAAAGAGTTAAGAAACATGTACATGGACTGAGATGTGCGGTAGCTGTGTAGCAACTACATGCAAACTTTATCCTACCACTGTCAGCACATTTCTCAATAAAGTGGTTAATAATAGTGATGAAACTGCATTTTAATCAGAGGTGCTATTGTCATCACATTTTAGCGAAAGTCTCTAGTGTGGAAAGATTATTAGATCTTTATTCAAGAATTTTCACACCATAGAGCTTTTTCTTTAAAAATTGAATCTGAAAAGGTTTCCATGATTAAAATATAACATGTTTGTTGTAATTAATTGGTCGACCGGAGTATCACCTTTATCTGTTAGCCTGTTAGCGACTAATAATTTTACTTTATACTGTATGTGATTATAACTGGGTCAGGTAAAATTGAGTCCAATAGGAAAATAGCTTGTGATGAGGTTCCATTGTTATTGCGAGGTTTATATATGGTTGGGAGGGGGGGGGGGGGGGGGGGAGTTATAACCTGTATATAAACTGCAGTACATCAAAGAAAACCGACTTCATAATATTATTCCTGTAAGTCGTGTTATGAACACACAAATGTGCAGTGTTGAGAGTTCGGTTGAATCTGGAGTCCACTTTACACGCATGTAAAAAACGCAAGAGGGGATCTATTTGAGTGTTTTGAATATTTTTTTATTCATTTGATTTTGCTGTATATCAGGAATGCTTATTTTAATTGGGGTGCCTATTTACAGTAACTTATCTGTAATTATCCTGAGGATTATCATTTGTTTTTGCTGTATGTCAGGAGTGCTTATTTTAATTGGGGGTTGGGTGGGTGGGTGGGGGGGGGGGGGGTATTTCAAAAAAGCATATAAAAGCAGGTGAGGGGTTGTTGCATTAATGTATTTCTAGTATTAATGTATTTCTAGTATATCATTACTTACTGTAAATATATACTTTTTCTTTGCAGCCATCTACCAATGTGGAAAGTCTTTTTAAAGACAAAATGATTTAATTTAGAATCACTTGTACTGGCTCTCCAGAAGCTATACAACAAATATTTATTTCTGGAGAAGATCAAGTGTTTATGGAATGTACAGACATAGAGCTTACAGTACAAAAGCATTGGTGGATTTGATATCCTTATACTACTGTATGTTTTTCATGTCACCTACCCTGATTCTATGATTGGAATCCTTTCCTCCCTGCAAGATATCTAAATATTCTTCTTTTATGGCAGAACTCAGGAACATAACGTGTTGACACTCATGAATTCAGATTCAAACTTTAGTCTTTAAATATTAGGGTTTGATGACACTGTTTAGTTTTGTCTATCGCAAACTATTTTTAAGTGGCAATTTATAGTTTATATAAATTATGGTTAATGATATAGCAATTTCACTCTGTTCTGTGCACGAAGTCATTACGTGCTTGGCTGACAGTCCATACATGACTATCGTGTACACAAACAACCCATTGTCCAGTGCCACAACAAAGGCGCCACACAACTAAGCACTAATCCTAGGTATGCCCATTAGTCACTCCGACCATCGCGCATTTACTTCCCTGGAGTAAGTTACTCTGATACTGCATAGTCAAATATAAAGAAAGTAAAGTAGAAAAAGTTTTAAAGACCGCTTCGTCCATGTCGTCAACCCTCAGGTAGTTCCCCATCTGGCTTGATCCTGCCACCGGCTTAATGAAATCCAATCGCCTTGTCCTTGACCACCACAACCATCATTTCCGAGTAAACCATTACAATTTAATCTGGTATGCAACCACATGGCCCGCATCAGCGTAAAGTATTTGTGAGTATGCTCCTTGCTTTCCCAACCCTAGCATATATACTTGTGTCTTTACATCGCGTGAGGTTTGGGATTTTCCTTCCTTACTAGACCTCGAGAATAATTTATTGCGGTCAAATGACTCGGCCCGCTTAATACTTGTCGACAGCCACTGGCCCACTCCAGTCTCACCCGACGATAAATACGATACAAAAAGAAAGAAAAGAATAGTATACTATTATTTAAATAATGAGGCAATCGCACAACTGTTCGAAACCTACGATATATTTCAATACTCTAAACGGACGCGTTAATCTGACACTAAACACTTAAACGCATGATCGTCCCATTCGAGGTCCCATTGTCAATATTTCCGGCCACAGCTACAAGCCCCAACATAATCTGTTTCTCAAAATATCCAGCAGTTCGAACCCAACTTTTAACTCGTTATGCTGCGGCTACCATGATACCGTATACATACCCCGAAACCCGACGAAGGAACATCACTTAGACGATCGATCGTAGGTCCTGCTAATCGAAATTATCTAAAACTAAAAGCACCCTGAAAGCACAAGGACACATTCTTAAGAAATCGATAAGAAACATACGAAACGTAACCCGACGTCTGTCGTTTGACAAAACATTCGCCATTCAAGGCACGATACGGAACGGCGCAGTACCGTTTCAAATTTTAAAGAATTTTCCCTGCGCGCGCTTGATATAAATACTTTCTACGTTGGCGACCGACATGCCAGCATACACTGATGAAGAGATTATTTAGAATATGCTTCGGCCCAGGAAGATTGGCGTCCATATTTGACCACTAGTGTGTAACTAGCGCATCGAGATCGCAATATGTTAACAGACATGGCCCAAGCACACGGTTCTGGCCTGTTATTTCCAAATATTTTAGCCTACAGATTTGCAGAGTCCCCGCCTATTAGTTTCTTTCCGCTCCACAGCTCTTACGATCTGTGCTTGCACAACCCTTCCCTTTGTTTCTCTGCGTGTTTTGTCCCCCCTCCCCTCCCCTTTGTTCTGCTCTGCTTTGCTTGTCCTTTTTTCTTGTTATACCAATATTAGATGACTCAAAAGCCAAGACGGAACGCACGTTGCCACGGCGATATGACTCCTTACTGGTCTACATCCGGATTTGTTCAATTATCCAACTTCCCGTATGTCAAGTTGATGTCAACGCAGAGATTAAGGCAAAGACTCTACTCACGCACCCACGCAACTTCAGATCATAACCGCAATGGACGCAAAAAACAAGTCCGCAATAGCCTATTCTAATTCTGTCCAACATCGTCACCCCTAGACAGTACTCAAACAAACCATGCGTAAAAATTACAAATCCAATGATAACAACCTAGAACCAATTTCCTACACGATGCATACTAACTATAGCTTGGCGTTGTTTCGTAAGATACTGACACTCGGCACATAATTTGTAACATAACTGCTTTGTGGAGAAGCTGCTGGTTTCGTCTTGGCTCCACCCAACTTTTTCCTGTCTCTGGCTTTTCCCACAGGGTTTTTACCAGCGTCAGGTTTTTTCTGGCTTCCCTGACATTCCAGCATGTAACTTGCTTTGAGTGTCGGTATCTGCCTAACAACACATGTCATCCGTCTTCCCCAAGCCTCGTTTCACACTTAGGTAGTACAACTATGGTCAACTGCGGTCATTACAGCTTATTTATACATATGTATATATACATAAATATTCTAAATAATTCAGACTTTACGTATAAGTCTGGGACTGCACGCAGGCTAGCCGTACACAAACCGATATAAAATAGATAGATATAGGGCAGATGTTCTAACAGAAAATGTCTCTAGAGACAATTAATGGCAGGTAGTGGTGTCCTCCAGGCCACACTTCACCCACGGTGAAGCTCGCGCCAGGACATGAGGGCAAGGTCCTATCCAAAAGGAGAGAGGGCCCTTACCCTCACTCCCACCTTGTCCTCCTGTTTTCTGAGGGCCCTTACCCTCAGAACTGCACTATCTGTCCTAGATATTGAACATTTTAGAAGTCACTCTAAGATATTAGGCTTCACGTGGGAATTGTCTCTAGTTCCAATTGGTGGCGGGAAGTGGTGTCCTCCAGGCCACACTTCACCCACACTTCACCCACGGCAGGACATGAGGGCAAGGTCCGATCCAATTCAGGAGTGCCAGGGCCCTTACCCTCACTCCGACCTTGTTCCTCCCGTTTCTGAGGGCCCTAAAGTTAAGGCGACGGAAAGTGCAGTTCTGAGGAGAACTGCACTTTCCGTCGCCCTAACTTTGCCACAAAAATTGTGTATAATCATTAAGTGGCAATTTATAGTTTATATAAATTATGGTTAATGATATAGCAATTTCACTCTGTTCTGTGCACGAAGTCATCACGTGCTTGGCTGACAGTCCATACATGACTATCGTGTACACAAACAACCCATTGTCCAGTGCCACAACAAAGGCGCCACACAACTAAGCAATAATCCTAGGTATGCCCATTAGTCACTCCGACCATTCGCGCATTTACTTCCCTGGAGTAAGTTACTCTGATACTGCATAGTCAAATATAAAGAAAGTAAAGTAGAAAAAAGTTTTCCCACCCTCCTCCCTTCTAACAACTAATCAATCCACAGGATCATTTAATGTAAAAAACTAAATTTATACTAGTTATCTTTAAGAAAAACAAGAACTTATCAGTATTACAGAAAATTACATGTAAAATAAGTAATTGTCATTTTTTCAATAAAAATGTTTTCGGGGCGGGAAGTGGTGTCCTCCAGGCCACACTTAACCCACGGTGAAGCCCACGCCAGGACATGAGGGCAAGGTCCGATCCAATTCAGGAGTGCCAGGGCCCTTACCCTCACTCCGACCTTGTTCCTCCCGTTTCTGAGGGCCCTTACCCTCAGAACTGCACTTTCCGTCGCCCTAACTTTGCCACAAAAATTGTGTATAATCATTAATCTTATATTATATTATTAGCTATCAACTTTTTAAAAATGTAATATTTATTTTTTGAATAACTAAATTATTTGTTGGATGCATGCATACATACAGTATAATCAGATTACTTTTGTCATAAATATACTACTGGGTAATAATTTTTTTAATTGTACTTGCTTCTTAAATTGTGCTTTAATGTATAGCTGTATTTTTTACTAGACTGTGGAGGTGTGTTCGTTAACACATCTTTTAAAGGTGTGTTTGGTAACACATCTTAAGGTGTGTTAGATAACACATTTTAAGGTGTGTTAGATAACACATTTCAAGATGTGTTGTGAAACACATCTTAAAGTGTGTTGTGAAACACATCTTAAGGTGTGTTATAAAACACATCTTAAGTGTGTTAGGAAACACACCTTGGTGTGTTAAATAACACACCTTGGTGTGTCAGAAAACACACCTTGGTGTGTTAAATAACACACCTTTTCACAAAACACATCTTAAGGTGTGTTGTTTTTGGGACAAGCCAAAAACACACCTTATGGTGTGTTATGTTACACACCTTAAACCGTGTTTTCTCGCACATCTTTTGCTGTGTTTTCTCACACACCTTAAGGTGTGTTGTTTTTGGGACAAAAAGGTGTGTTGCATAACACATCCTATTTTTTAGAGTGTACCTAGTAGTATATGCAGGATAACATAAAAGCATCATTCAAAAAGAAAACATCGGACAGTAGGAAAAAAGGAACAAGGCGGGTAATTGATGTAACACTCAACCCAACAGAAATAGCATCTGGTCAAGATCTTTATGTGAAGTTAGCAACATTACCACTTAATCATGTTCTAATCCCTGGCAGTAGATATATGACATTCGACTTTAAAAACGGCAACACAGAATCATTCCACCAACCCAACCTAATATAATGGTTATAGACTTCTCATCCACTAAACTAAAAAATATACAAGGGCAGGGGGCGAAACTAACCGACAGCCAAAATGGGGTCCTATTAGAAATAACCAAACTAGCGCCATCCACTCTATGCACTTGCTATATGTTTGTGGTAAGTGAAGGACTGCTAAATATAAGTAACTCCATGCTCCAGTCAATTCAGTACTAAGATCAGTGCTAATTTATGAGTGACCCCAACACCACATTAATAGTTGGACCATCTGGTTGTGGCAAAACCTATAAATTACTTGAGATACTTACAGAGGAGTTTATGCATCACTACGACTACATAATAATTTTATGCCCCACAATATGGATTAACCAAACCTACTAGACTGGAAATACCTAGAGAGTGATCCTGATGTAATTGGCCTCGACTGCTCTTATGAGCGAGTTGACGATGTGTTAAAGTTTATTATAAAAAACATTTACAGGAAGCAAAACAGCAATAGTCGTAGATGACATGAGTAACAGCAAAGAACAGCATATTAATACCAACATGATGACCTATTTAGCCTATAGCGGGCGACACCATAACTTCTCCCTATATATACTCAGCCAAAAGTTAAATAGTATTTCCACTGGCGCCCGAGACAACGCGACTAGAGTACTGTTTTTCAAAACCCATAACAAGCGCAGTAAAAAAGTTCTTGATGAGGAATTCTTCGGCCGCAGTGAAAATGGTGACGCGTTAATGAGGAATTTGAGTGAGGGAAAATATATTGATATAAAATTAAATGGTGATGAAGCGACTTATGAAGTAAAATAAAATCTGACTAAGTATATGCCTAAGAAGTTATCCACTATTCCAGAACTAGATGAAAAACTGGAGGAATTAGTAAATGCAGCAGTTGAAATAGACCCACCAGAAGAACCCATAAAAAGTGATAAAACCCTTACGAAAATTCCACATGATTTCACACGTGTGATTTCATGTGATTTCGTGTGAATTTATGTGAACTCATGTGATATCATGTGAAATTAACCATGTGATAGAATTTCACATATGTGATTTATGTGAAAACATGTGGTATCATGTGAAATTTACCATGTGATAGAGTTTCACATATGTGATTTATGTGAAAGCATGTGGTATCATGTGAAATTTACCATGTGATAGAATTTCACATGATTTCATATATGTGATTTATGTGAAAGCATGTGGTATCATGTGAAATTTACCATGTGATAGAATTTCACATATGTGATTTATGTGAAAGCATGTGGTATCATGTGAAATTTACCATGTGATAGAATTTCACATGATTTCACATATGTAATTTATGTGAAAGAATGTGGTGTCATGTGAAATTTACTATGAGTAGAAATTTTACATAAGTGATTGTCTCTTGGATAGAATTTCACATGATCCACGTATAATATGCAACTTTGTAAAGCTGGAAACAGATTATTAGGTGGATTTTAAGGTAATTGAAAGGGGCAATTTAGCTAATTATAATTATATATAACAAATACATACAATATGAATAAATACAAATACAACAGCCAATATTTTTCATATTTTTCAATATGAAAAATAGATGCATTTAATTGTCTCAAATGTTAAGAACTATAATTCTAAAAAATACTACTACATACATGTATATTACTGCACACCCAACCTTATAATATAATATAATATAATATAATATAATATAATATAATATAATATAATATAATATAATATAATATAATATAATATAATATAATATAATATAATATAATATAATATAATATAATATACACAATACAGCACTAATATCACAATGGTGCATAGTACAGTAAATACTCATTTCTAAGAAAGCAAACTACTAATTAGTACATAATAATGATGAATATTTTTTAAAAGTATCACCAGGTACACAATATGGTGACCTGTAGTTCAGTTTGTAGAGTGTCAGATGTAACCATGCTCTTCTGTTAATATGTTTATATTATATTATTTATATAGTACATGTACTTTAATAATGTCCTATCTAAATCATTCAGTCTCTGTCAATAATGTTGGGCAACTTACAGTAAAACTGCTCCTGCTGGTTATCAGATATATATATAACTTATTATATGGTCTGTACATATTATCAACCACATGATGCAATAACACTTTTTTATATTAAAACTTTTTAGGAAACTTTCTATGTGAGTATAAATTAGTATTTCAAGCATTCTCTGTATATAATTCAAAGCAAAATTTATGTTTTGTAATTAGTAGTCATATCCTGACAAGTAATTAATTAAAATTTGATTTAAACAAATATAATTACATCAGATGTTTGGACTTTTTGCATGTTTAGCTTCACCTTTATTTTTATATTCTAAGCAATGTAGTTTCAAATTCAGTTTCAATTTTAAATTTTCAAACATGTGAAATTTCACACATGGTAAATTTCACAGGTGTGAAATCATTTCACATATGGTAAATTTCACACGTGTGAAAGCATGTGATTTTGGAACATGTGAAATGTCACATATGGTAAAATTTCACACGTGTGAAAAATCACATGTTCCAAAATCACATGATGAATTTCACACGTGTGAAATCGTGTGGAATTTTTGTAAGGGAAGAGAAGAGTTGATTAAGGCTAGTGAGGACGGCTATATAACAAAAAAGGTAAGCGCGTTGAAAAAAGCCACTGAAAAAACCATTGAGAAACTCCATAAGAAATATTTAGCCAAAAGAAAAAAGGATGCCGATGCGCTTCTTACTGATCTGATCATAAGTCAGTTCGCCGGCGCGTTAGGAGGGTTGAACGTTATTGAAAGTCCAGAAAGTCTAGCAGATGAGTTGAAAACAAACATACTTCTGAAAAAAGATATAGAGAATATGGTTTCCCTAATTAGTCCATATATTCCCATTATTGGAATTATATCTGGCGTTGCAACTACTGGAAAACATGTCTATCAACATAAGAATAAACCACCTCAAAAAATAAATGATAATGAAGGCCATAAAAACATAGAATAAGGCCACCCCAAAAAATAAATCTATCTGCCGTAAAGACAGACCAAATCGTGTTGGAGGAGGTTTGTGCACATATATTCGTACAACCTTAAATTTTATTGAACTTAAAGAACTTCAAAACCCAGATATCGAGTGCCAGTGGTTGTTGCTTAAACCACCTCGTCTTCCCCGTGGAATTAACAATGTAATTTTGGGCGCAGTGTATCACCCAAATAATGACGATAATATTCTACGTGCACACATTTTTGAGGCACTTGATAAAGCACTAACTAACTATCCAAACTCTGCAATAATATTAGCTGGCGATTTTAATAAATTCACACCTGGAAACTTGTGCTCCTCCTTTAAAATGAAGCAACTTGTTGATAAACCTACCCGTGGAAGCAATATTTTGGACAAAATTTACACCTCTGTCCCAACATTTTATGATAAAGTTCATATTCTTCCACCCATAGCAACGTCGGATCATTCAAGTGTCCTTTTGTCCCCGAGTGCCCCATCTTCTCGCGACCCAATTCCAAAGAAGCTAATTCAGTTTAGAGTCTGTAATCCCTCTAACAAGGGCGCCCTTCGACATTTTCTGAATATATATGACTGGTCTACGGTTTCTGATCTTGAGTCTTGTACGGAGAAACTAGACTGTTTCATGTCCACTGGATACGTCCATTCCTATTCGCACCATCAAAGTTCATCACAATGATAAACCTTGGATGACCCAAAAAATCAAAGATTTGATATCAAAACGTCAAAAGGCCTGGACGAAAGGTCTCAGTTTTACGTATAAATTTTACAGAAACAGGTGCAGTCGCGAATGCAAAAAAGCCCGTCGCCGCTTCTATGAAGAAAAAGTCAACAATAATGGAAACGTCAATCCAAGTAAATGGTGGCGCCAAGTAAAACAATTAGCCGGCCTATCAAAGCCTAATCTTCTAACCAGTATATTTCATGATGGTGAGTTCCGTTATGACAAGGATCTAGCTGAGATGATAAATGTTTCTTTTTGTAAATCGACAGAAGATATTCCATCACTACCAAGGGAACAAATCCGACTTTCTCCCAACACCTCATTTGTTGACCCGACACTTTACGATTATAGCATTAGTGTCGACTCAGTTGAAAAAGCGTTGGCTCAAATCCAAAAGAAAAAATCAATTGGCCCGGATTCAATACCGAACTGGATCTTAAAGGATTTTGCCTCCATACTTGCCCCTCCAATCACAAGCATTTTTAATGCCTCCATATCGCAGGGCCAGGTACCAACCCTAGGGAAAATTGCGGACGTCATTCCTGTACCGAAAGTTCCGAAACCCGTATCAATTGACAATGACCTTCGGCCTCTCGCTGACTGCAGTTTTAAGTAAGATCTTGGAAGGTCATGTCTTTGACTGGCTATATCCTTATATTTCGGAAATTGTCGATCCTCGACAGTTCGGAAATTTGAAAGGAGTATCAACCACGCATGCGTTGGTCCATTTACTTCACCGCTGGCTCGAAGCCACTGATTCTCCAAAAACAATCGTTCGCTCATGTATGATTAACTTTTCTAAAGCCTTCGATAGAATAGACCATAACATTAATTTACTTAAGCTCGAGCAGATGAAGATACCTGCTATTCTTTTAAAATGGTGCGAAAATTTTCTCCGAGACCGAAAGCAGCGAGTAAAGTTGGGCAATACTAAATCCAGCTATAGAGCTACACACGCTGGAGTACCACAGGGTACAAGACTTGGTCCACTATTTTTCCTTGTCATGATAAACGATTCATGCCCCAACTATCCAATGTATAAGTACGTAGACGATAGCTCATCTTACGAAATTCTCTCACACCCTTTTAATACTTCTATTATTCAAGCGCAAGTGGACTCGATTGTGACATGGTCTTCCTCTAACCGCATGTTGATTAACGTAAAAAAACTAAAGAGTTCCGAGTCTCTTTTCTGAAAACACCCCCAACCCTTGACCCAATTGTCATAGGCGGTCAGCCTCTGGAACTTGTAAAATGTTTTAAACTACTTGGAATCTATTTGACATCTGACCTATCCTGGAACACCCATGTGGAATATATGTGCGGGAAGGCCAGTAAACGTCTATATATCTTACGCATCTTGAAACGAAGTGGTTTTTCGGTGAATCACCTACGCAAAGTGTTCTGCTCTTTCATTCGGCCAATATTGGAGTATGCGTGCCCGGTTTGGCATTTCTCCTTGACCTTAGCAAACAACGAGGATATTGAACAGATTCAAAAACGTGCCTTGAAAATCCTCGTGCTAGGAAAATCATATAAGGAAGCTATCGCAGAACTAAATCTCGAATTATTAAGTGAAAGAAGAAGTGAAATCTGTAAACGATTTTACAATTCTGCTTTGCAGCCCACTAGCAAGTTGAGAGAATTAATCCCGGAACAGAGACAAATTACGTACTCATTGCGTCACCCACGCAATTTTGAACTTTTTAAGAGTAGGACTATGCGTTTTAAAAATAGTTTTATACCTGCCTGTGTTAAGAATTGGGATGACCACCCATTTTAATATTCCTAGTTAGTTAGTTCCTTTTATAAAAATATTATTTAATGTAAACATACGTATTTCAAATATTCTAGGCAATATTTGCAAAGTATTGTATTTCCAATAATAATAATAATAAATGAAGGCCATCAAACAGCTTAACATACGCCCGCCTAAAATAACAAAGGGGTTAAACAACCTAACAAATAGCCATATAGGCCACCCTTAGTAGTGTAAGAATGGGGTGTGTGGGCATATCTTGCCTGTATTACTTTTTATAAATATTGGAGAAATAACTTTTCGACAATATTTATAAAAAGTGATACAGTCGAGGTGTGCTGGTACCCCCATTCTCTATACTACTTACGTCACAACTTTGAGTCTTAACTTATTTTCCCGTTTTGGTTTACCTCGGGAGCAACTAAAACTGTCCTTCAAAACGCCAATTTATTTCATCAAATAATATGTGGGTGCTTGTGCATTGGGTTAAAACATGGGTGGAAAGCCTACTTGGACAAAGTTGTTGCAAAAAGTGGTGAGGTTTAATAGTTTTACAGGTTTTTTTTATTTTCTTTCTATTTGTTGCCTTAATTTAAATAGGATTTAAGTAGTAATACCCCCCACTCTGGCGGCCAAAGGGATGCCGCCTCATTAAATATTCAACTTATTATTTATTCATTCTCAGGTTCCTTTAGGATCCTCTAACCCTAATCTGATTACGTCATTATGTCTCAGGCTCCTTTGGGACCTCCAAACCCTAATCTCATTATTTATGCGTACATCATTATTTCTCAGGTTCCTTTGGGACTTCCTAACCCTAACTTGTTTTCCCCCCAACCCTAGCTTTTATCCAACCCCCTGGTTTTCACTACGCCATTCCAGACTGATTTCCGTAGGTAGAATACCGTCGAGTTGTTTCTTATAAGTACTAAAGTACGGTGTTTTATATATACACTTTACCCCAACAGTGCGTACGGTAAACGTTTGACAAGATGGATATTATTTACGACGAACTAGAGAGATATAACATTGAGATCGAAAAAGAAACTTTGTCTTTTCACATTAAAACTCTTCTAGAAGAACATCAAGATCTGTACGATAGTGTAAACGACCAAATCACTAGAGATACCTTGCCGAGTAATCTGAGTGTTATTTACGAAGAGATGAATGTCAACAATTTTGGTCGAATTATCGCCTATTTAACCCTAGTGTATAGAGTAAACGAATCCTTGGATGAAGAATCAATTCGAGAAGCTGTACGAAGAACGATAAACGATTTGAGACGTATAGATTTGACAAAATATAAACGAAATAAAACTATAGCCCGTTGGTTTGGTTCACTGCTTCTCAGACTGATATTTGCATATTTCCACGTGTAAAACCTCATTAGGAGGTCATTAGCAATTTGAACAAAAGAACGAGTCTGGGCGAGTCCGGGCGACGTCAGAGCTTAGACAAAGAAATGTTGATTAATATGCGCGTAACCATAGAGTTGAACAGCGTTACTATGCTTGGTGTATCATTCGCTTACTGTTTGTCCTCGAAGAAAGATCATTGTAATGGAGTGTCTACACGGTAAACCTGCATCTAACTCAACGACCAAGAATGGCTTATTCTGGTACTGTGGACAAAAACCTAGCTGTCAGTTTTTCTGCCCTGAAGAAGATTGTTACATGTTTGGCAAAGCGGTAGATGCTTTTCGAACAAGTGGCTGTCTACATCCAGTCTGTCCTACCCATCAGAAATTGGCGACACTGCGAATGGTTAAAGACAAAATGAGAGAAAGTTACGGGAGACCTTACTTCGTCTGTTCTGAGCGAGAGAATCCCTGCTCGTTTTGGCAATGGGGGGATGTCTTCGAGAGTCCAAAGCCTTTGTGTAAACACGGAATGGTTTGCCGTACTCGTAAAGTCAAGAAAGAAGGCGACAACCAAGGTCGTCTGTTTTACTCGTGTCCTAACGAAAGACAATATGCATGCGGATTCTTTGAATGGAAACCTACAGAGAGCTCGCCACGAATTTATAACATTGGGTGTCTTTTCAGCAGTCCATTACAATATCAATACAAGATCGCAGAAACGGGTGAATCCTTTACAAGTAGAAAGAGTGACTCTAAAGAAGCCTATGAAGAGTACCTTTTTCAAAAATCTGTCGATGCATTGACTGAAGACATAGAAAAACTGAATATTTATTGACTTATATAATTTTGTATTCTAATTCAATATGTAATAAATATGTTTGCATTTATATCGTGTCGTTTACTCCAATATATTCATTTACCTCTAACCTTTGTCGCGTGAACATGACTTGCTGTGGAGGTTTACCACAAATAGCCCTTCGTAATATTTTTCGAAAGATTCGCTGTATATCAGCGTGCTGTGGGGGGAAAATCGTCATACAGGCATCCGAATTAGATGGCGGAACAGTACCTTCACGATCTGTATTACAACCCAAAAAGTCCGGCAAGTTTTGGCGGCGTAGATGCCTTATACCGTGTCGTAAAAAGTGACGGTAAATTTCAGATATCCCGAAACAAGATAAAAACATGGCTTAGACAACAAGATACCTATACTTTGCATAAACCCGTACGGCATAATTTTAAGCGAAATCGTGTTATTGTTGGAGCGATGGACGAGGAGTGGGAGGCCGATCTAGTCATTATGGATTCGCTTAGTAAAACAAATAATGGTTATAAATACGTTTTAACTGTTATTGATGTACTGTCCAAATTTGCGTGGGTAGAGCCATTAAAAACAAAGACTGGAGAGAGTTTGATTAAAGCTTTTGAAAAGATACTAAAGAAAGGAAGGAATCCTGAAACACTTCATACCGATAAAGGAACTGAATTTACCAACAAACGCTTTCAAAAATTGTTGAAGGACAAACATATTCGGGTTTTTACAACACACAACGATACCAAGGCATCCATCGTTGAACGATTTAACCGAACGTTAAAGGGGGAAATGTGGAAATATTTTACAGCTAAGAATACGATGAAATATATCGATGTACTACAGAAATTATTGTATTCCTACAACCATTCGAGACACCGTAGTATCGGAATGAGACCTTCTGATGTCAATCGAGAAAACGAAAGTATTGTATGGCAAAAACTGTATGGTGACGAGTCCAGCAAACCCATCAAATATAAATTCAACATCGGTGACCAAGTTCGGATTAGCAAAGCAAGACGTACATTCAAGAAAGGTTACTTACCTAACTGGACCGAAGAGGTGTTTACCATCACGAAGCGAGTACCCAGACGACCGCCAGTGTACAAGATCGCAGATTATCACGGAGAAGAGTTACAAGGAACATTTTACGAACAGGAATTGCAAAGAGTTACAAAGACAGATAGTGACTTTTATAGAATAGAAAGAGTAATTACGTCACGCATGCGTGGTAAACGTAGAGAATATCTTGTAAAATGGTTAGGCTACCCTGAAGATTTTAATTCTTGGGTACCAGCCGATAATGTAAAAGATATAACGAAATAAAAATGTGTGTACCTTACAATTTGTGTTCATTTGTGTTTTGTTCTTCGACATGGCAACACAGTTTTATTTAACGCTTCCAAGCAATAGCTCTATGGAATATTTTTCCAGATAATACTGTAGCAAATTTTAAAGTGAAGCTTGCTGAAACTATACAACTGACAGGTGACTGGGAAGTAGCATTATCAGAGTTTTATTATCCCCATACATGGAGCACGATTCGAAAAGGTAATCAACAAACGTTTCTCTATAACGCTGGAACAAAATATGACGATACGGGTCTTATCCCAAATGGCTACTATAACACCATTGCTGATCTGGTGGGGGCTTTAAACCGTAGCATGAACAAAGAGGCACGAGCCAAGATAAATTTTACGTATAATCGAAGTACACGGAAAGTTGCCATCGATGTAAAAAATGGGGCAAACGTTTGGTTTAGTGGTGACATTGCTACAACATTGGGGTTTCAACAAGACACCTTTATTAAAAAGAAAACCCTAAGTCCTTACGTAGCAGATGTTAACGGTGGATTTTCAGCCATGTATGTATACACTGATATCGTGGATGCACAGTTTGTCGGTGATGTCAAAGTGCCCCTACTCAGAATTGTCAATATTCAAGGAAGTTATGGTGAAAACGTGAACGTCAGTCTCCATAACCTGCAATATATTCCTGTCAAGGTAAAGTCCTTCGAAACAATTGAAGTGAATATAAAGGACGACAAAAACGAAAACGTATCATTTGGCTTCGGGAAGTCGATCGTGACACTTCATTTTAGACAGTGGAGATCTTCGTATTTCATTTAAAAATGAGACATACAATTATTCCAGACGTAAAGCAATTTCAACAGCATTATTTAAGAAGACAACAAGGTGGAAGTCTACCTGGTTTCCGAGGTGCACGTATTCAGAAAGGTTACGGCATTGGAAGTTTTTTTTAAAGTATTGCACGCTTTGCAATACCTCTGGTAAAACGAGGAGCTCAAGCTATTGGAAGAAGAGCTCTGCAAGCTGTAAAAGACGTTGGTCAAGATGTTCTGGCAGGGAAGAATGTAAAGCAAGCGATGAAAGGGCGTGGTTCTGAAGCCGTGAAAGATCTTGCTCAAAAAGGGGTCCGTCGGATTACGAACCAATCAGGAGCTGGTCGTAAACGCAAACGGGTGAATTCTCCTATAAAAGTCAACACAAAACGTAAAACCGTCAGTCGTTCACAAACTGTGAAGAAGAAAACATCTGAGCCTACGGAAGCACAGATTGGACCGTTTATAAAATATAAATCATGAGTCAAGCTTTTAGTGCCCTACATAAAGATTCGTGTGAGTGTGGAAAATCAGAATTAGATTTATTTGTAATGCCTGGTACACAAGTAGAAATGAATAAAGGATTTTGGGAAGATATAGATCCAGTATCGAGTATTGGAGCTTCAGATACTATTGAGTTTCTGTGTGCTGCAAATTCTGATGTGTATACCGATTTAGCAAACAGTTACCTACATGTGAAAGCAAAAATAACCAATAATGATGGATCTAATCTCGATGAAAATGTTCAAGTCGGACCTGTAAATCTGTGGATGCATGCTTTATTTTCTCAAGTAGAAGTTTACCTGAACAACAAGCTTGTCACACCGTCGAGCACTGCTTATCCCTACCGATCATATATGGAAACTGTACTGAACTTTAGCAAAGACGCAAACTCATCTCATCTAACCTCAGCGCTGTTCTATAAAGATCAAGCTGGTAGAATGGATGTCGTGAACCCTGTAGCAGTAGATGGCGATGCAAACAAGGGTTTGAAACTGCGGTATGTTCATGCAAGTCAAAGTAAGTCTGTGGCTATGGAAGGCAGAATCCATTCCGATCTGTTTGCACAAGCCCGTTATATCCTTGGTGCTGTACCAATCAAGCTCAAGCTAGTGCGTTCGAGAAACCCATTTTCCCTAGTATCGTCAGCAGATCATCCTGACTTTAAAGTGGTTCTGGAAGAATGTGTATTTCGCGTTCGACGTGTCAACGTCTCTTCTACCGTTATGATGGCTCATGCCCATGCACTTCAACGTATCACGGCCAAATACCCTATCAATCGTGTCAGTTGTAAAGTGGTTTCTGTACCGAGAGGAAATATGTCAGGCAATCAACCAAATATATTTCAAGGCCCTCTACCTGATCGAGTAGTCATTGGAATGGTCGATGCAGATGCTTATAATGGTACCTATGCCAAAAATCCTTTCAATTTCAAAAACTACGACATCACTTCTCTTGGTCTAACGGTAAATGGGGAGCATTTGCCTGGAAAACCCCTGCAACTGAAATTTGCTGCTGCGAGAGGAAGTAACTACGTGTCCGCTTTCCAAACCCTGTATGCTGGTACTAACAAATTATTTCAAAAATGATGGCAATGGTATTACACGAGATGAGTATGCCAATGGGTACACTCTATTCGTGTTTGATCTGACAGCTGATCTGTGCCTAAGCGATCATATTCAACCGATTAAAAATGGAAACGTATCGATAGAATGTCAATTTGGAACGGCTCTGACAGCAGCTATAAATATCGTGGTGCTTGGAGAATTTCAAAGTCTTATCGAAATTGACGCCAACCGTAACGTTCTATGCGACTTTAGCAGTTAAGATGAACACTCTACAAATCCTGAACGTCCTGAAAGGTGATCCATTTACCAAGACCGTATTTAAAGACGTGTTACCATCGGATCGTCTACCAAGTCAGATATCGGAAAGACCTAGAGGTTTTATTTTGAATGTGGATTCTAGTAATGGACCTGGTACGCATTGGGTAGCAATTTATCTCACTTCAGATGGACAAGGGGAGTTCATGGATTCGTACGGACAAGGACCGGGCTTTTATAGCAAAACTTTTGAAACGTTTTTACGAGATCATGCTAGCAGTTTTGCTTGGAATGAACAGACTTTACAGTCATTAGGGTCTCGCGTGTGTGGACAATATTGTTTATTTTATGCTTTACATCGATGTAGAAATATACCCATGTCAACAATTGTTGGCATGTTTACTGATAATAAAGAATGGAATGATATGCTAGTTCGGGACATTATGCATAAATATTATAGTGTGTAATATAAATACAAGACAAATAATGTTGTAAACAATTCTTTATTGTAATATCAAAGCTTTACAAGGAATAAATTTATTTAACCCATTTATATGGATGTATGTTTTTGTCTCTTCGTTTTGTTCTTCTCAATGTTACTGGAGATGACGTCAGGGGGGCGGTGTCTGAAATATCCTTAGTCTTATATTCTCGTACCATGCTTAAACGATTTTCATTTCTGATAATGCCTTCGGGAACATTCATGTTTCCTAATGCTTTTGCGAAAAGCTGCCATCCAGCAGGGTTGAAGTTCTTTCGTTGGCGTAGAGAATCGTTGACCAAGTCAACAACTTTTGTACCCGGAATAGGTCGTCCTTTAAATACCATCTGTCCTTGGTCAGTCCATCCTATGAGGTCTTTATTCGTTTTAAGTTTCTTAACCAACTGTCGAGCTCTTGATTTCATTGTTACAGGTACACTTTCTAAAATGTCAGTTTCTATCTCTCCAGGCAACTCAGAGGGTGCCGTTTCTGCAGTCTCTTCTGTATTCACTGGTTCTTCAAGAGCGGGTGTCGTAGGCGATATGACGTTTACACGTACTGGGCTACTCATTCGTTTATCGTAATAATTCAGATAACGTTGAAGCGACTGATCGTACATTTTCACTTTCTCGTCTTGTGTTATATCTTGACGTTTAAGAAGATTTTGCATTTCTGAATCTAGTTCATTCACCTGCGCTGTTAAAGGAGTGACCAAGGGTTTCTTTCGATCTGTCATATGTTCTGGAACAAGTACCAATCTCCTGACGTGTTCCATTATTTGGTTAAAAAACTCGCCAGTTGTTCAAGTACAGGAGCTAAGAGAAACGGTAGAAAACCTTCGCCTTCTTGTAGAATAACTTTCTTCCTTTTTGTTACTGGATGTCGTTTATCAGCAACAAACTTGATATGATCGTTATAAGGGGCTAGTTTCCTTGCTGTTTTCGGAGTAATCTTAATTGTTTCACACCACACGTTCAAAAGACACTGTCTAATGGCTTCTAATATATCGTCGTCGGCAGCTTTTATAATTGCGTTTCGCAGCTGAGGATTACACTTTGCCAGTACTTTTAAAACATCACAGTTCCTTCTTATACAAGCAGACATAGTCAAATGATCGCATTGTCACTGAACAGCCCCTTTTATACTCTGGGCTGGTACACGTAGTGGATGTCAGTCGGAAAGATCCCGGATCTTACTCGGATTTCATCGGGACAGGTCGGAGTGAGATCGACAAACAAGTAGGAATATGGCTCTTTAGTCGCCATCTGATAGGCTTGCTGGAAAAACTTTGTGTTGCTAGGATACAACTGTTTAGCCAAATGAATTACTTGACTAGCATCGCGGATATTTTTCGTGAGGACTAAGTAACTAGCGTTAAGGGAAATGGTACGGTGATCCTTGCTTTGATGAAATAAGTTTTGCACGATATAAATTACACTGAGATTCCCATGATGGGATTTTTTCGTAAAGAGTTTAGCAATTTCAGCGTCTTTTTCACCCATCATGTCATCAATGATAAATATATTTCTTGTTTGGGGATTAATGCTATCCAACATCGATTGGGGCAAACCTTGGATAAACTGAATCCCTGGAATTAGGGTTTCTATTTCAGCAAATGTATCTTGATATTCCGTGTAGAAATACATGATATTTTCTGGAGCAGGGTCGATCATGATTTGGGCGTTGGCTAACAATTCCTTGACAAAGGATGTCTTCCCCGTCTTGGTCCCCCCAGAGGACCATGAGCCCGAAAGGATGTGTTAACTGTATGGAGTACATAGTTAAACTGAACAGAACGCTTGTGAAATCTTATTTATACCATTTTGGCCGCTTAGTACATTGTATCCGTTTTGGTGTACTTGGTATTTCGGATAAGTCTGTGTAATTCGTTTAACAAAGTTTCTAAATCTATAGGAGAAGCTTTAGCGCTAATCAAATACGATTGTCTATCTTTTGAGGACAATTGATGGAAGTCAGCCAAATGGTTGGACAATTTGAGTAAACTTTTCTTTCCACAGATGGGGCAGTCCTTACGCTTCCGAGGCATGATGTACACTAAACGTTTAGAGTTTTAGCGACAACTTAAATTACGTTAGATTCTCAAGGACTTATGTGTCCCGGAAGGACTTTTATTTGATAATTAGTCCCGTTTGAATAATACAACATGTGCCCTCTCTGATCCCCCAGGAGCCTATGTTACCCCATTATCAAATTGTGTATAAACCGTGAATCAATGAATCCTAAGATTGAATCATTGAATCCTAAGATTGAATCATTGAATCCTAAGATTGAATCATTGAATCCTAAGATTGAATCATTGAATCCACCCTCTTATCCCTCACACCAGAATAACACAAATGAATAGTGTTAATAAAAGATGTAATTTTTCCCATTTACAAGCACACACAAATGTTAAAAATTATTTACAAACACACAAAGTTAAAATCCATAAGGTAAAGTGTCAAAATTATTTACAATGACACGCTTATTATATACAACTCGATAGTCCTTACTTTCTCTCTTTGTCATTACATCTTTATTCTTTCTATCGCGTACAATTTTACTAGGAATATTTACAGAAACAGGGTCTATGATATCACACACAACACCGAGGTAAACCATATCACACATAACGTCGTGATTAACTTTTTGCTGAGTCCTAAAATTTAAGGTGATGCCCCTAACTTTACATACGGTTTTACCGGTGTTCAGTTCGTAACTATAGTTCTTAGGACCACCGGAGACAAAGGTTACGATATGGTTACCGTCTAACTCATCGGTGAGTTCACCCAAGTAAGACCCGGTGGGCGGTTCCCATTCTCCTTCTTTTGACACGTAGATAATGGAGTCAGTATCGAAATACAGCACGCGACGGTTGAGTTGTTCCAATACACCATAGAGCTTCAGTCGGGCGTAAGCAGTGGTAAAGGACGCAATCACCACGTTGGTCTTCTCGCTGGTCATGACGAAATCGTCTGTGAGTTCGTAGTGCACCTCAATCAGTTCATCGTTGATGAAGTTCGCATCGGTCACATTCACTTTGTCACTTGACAACAGGTCAAAGTATTCAGCTGGATCCGAAATTATCTTGACCTGGGTCATGTTGGGACGCTGTGCAAATTTACCTATAATAATATAAAAAGCAAAAAGCAAAACATTAGCCTCTGTGTAAACAATGGCATTACGTCTCCCCCGGCCCTCCACTCACCCCTCCATTCACATTTAATCCAACATATTTTATTCTACTCACCCCAAAAGGAATTCAACATCAGCTTTGCCAGCGCCCTCAGACCAGGATTCTTGACAATCTGATTCGGATCCAACTGAATTCCTTCGTTAGCAGCGTAATCTGCTATATATTGGGCCTTCTTCTCGTCGGTGTCACAATCTACCGGAAAACCACTTGCCTGAAGAAGAATAAGAGTAAGGATAATAAGTCATAATTGATAAGAAACATATGAAAAAACAATATTAATATCTTACCTCTTGCTTAATCTTGAGGAACGTATCGACATACTCCTTGAAAAGACCGTCGGTGTGCTTGGGGAAGTGCCAAACTTCGTTAATCTGCAGCAGACGGTAGCCTTTTCCCAATGCTTTTTGGAGCTCCAAAGTGACCCACGTTCCATGCAATGCTCTGTCGACGTCGAGGTGGTCGCAAGGCTCTTGCTGAAGATTGTCAGCACACGATCGACATAGCGGAAACATGAGTTTGCCTTGAGTGCGGTACGGGAGGACAGGATGGTAGAGGCCACGAGGAGGAAGAACAGTACACTTAACCATGCCAAAGTACTCGTCGATGGGTCTAAAGTTCTCGGTGATGATCTGAGGATGACCAAGCGGATATTCACCGTATTTATTGCACCACGGGTACAAGCTACAGAAATGCACGTAGTGGACTTTCTCGTCGGCCTGGGCTTCATAAAAGAGACGCGTCGCGTTCGTCCTACCACCGAAGAAACTTTCTCGAGGCTGTAGGGGTTCGGAGATCTCGAAGCGTTCAAAAAAGGTCTTCATCTCGGGGTCTGTCTCGAGTTGACGGTCGATGTCGCAGGTCCAAATTTCCACGACGTTATATCCAGCGTCTTTCAGGAACTGAATCTTTTCCAGGGTTCGTTGGCGGAGGTCGTGCATGGTAAGATGGTTGACTGGATTTACCGTATCTCTGGCATAACATTTTGTACATCCGTGCCACAGGCAGCCTTGCACCTCCCACACGGTGTTCGTTTCGGCGTTGTATCCGTCGACCAGATACTTCCCAATACGCTGTTCACCGTGGTTTCGTGCATGGCGAATGGCGACATCGTCTCGAAGGGCAATCCATGTTAACATCTTGAGGGCAATCACCGACTGCTTGTTTTCGGGTTTGTAGCCTTGAGGTGGGATGATGGCGATGGAATTCTTCTTTAAAAAGGTTTTTCGGAAAACCAGGTTGCAAGCAGAAGCGATAGTGAGGCAAGAGGCGAAGGGGTCCACATCGGTCACATCACGAAACAGTTCACGGAATTCTAGGCAACAGCGGCGCAAAATGTCAACATCAGACTGGCAGTAGCTTAGGATTTCGGCTTGGAAGTCAAAGACGTAGTCACGTTCGATGAGGTCGTTGTACCATACGTAGAATTTCTCTCGATCACTGGGGCTCATACCGTCAGGGTCGTAGAACTTAGCGTCAGGTAGTGGTCCAACGTAACTCTGGTTCTCAGCACGATTGAAAAAGTGGGGAAAGTAGCCTTTTTCCAGCTCAGTGAGACCGAAAGTCTTGGGAAAATCAGCCAGACGCATAGGGATGAAAACACAGCGAGTCGATGAACTTAATTTTCAATTCTGGCACGAAGAGAGAAAGGATCTTGGCGCCACGGGTGATGACTTCAGGAGTTATACCGTTTTTATAGAGGTACTGCAGGATAAAGTAACCATCGTAAGCTTGAAAATTGTGGGCGATGAAGGCGGTGTTGGCGTTTCTCGATCTGGAAGACCCACTCGCAGAACTCGTCTTTGGTGTTGGGACCGGAAAACACGAACTCATCGCCGCTTTCGTTTTGGACCACACAAAGATTGGGGATGTGTTGGCCTTTATCTTGAGTGCATTCAAAATCGAAGAACATCAGGTTTTGATCGTTGCGCTCTTCGACATCGTTGTCCACGGCAGCGTCATCGTCTAGGAACTCGTTGCGTTGGCTTTCTTGGGCAGGTTGTCGATTTCTCGTTTCGATGGGTTGCATATAGCACTGGTGGTTTTCGGGTTTGACGTACTTTTGGCATACGGTGCAACGCACTAAGCCACAGTGGTGGTCGTTGATACTGGCTCGGGTGACAACGCGTTGACACTTTTGACACTTAATCAGTGAAGAACAGAGAGGTTTTTGTTGTCCTACGGCGGCTTTGTGGCGGGCGAAGCATTCGTCGCTTTTAAAAAACCGATTGCAGTCTTTGCAGTATTTCCACTTGATCACAGGGCAGTTCTGGGTGTTGCACAGCTTGCAGAGATCTCCACAAGGGTGGTCTGTTATTTTGTCGTAGCCTTTCTTGCACGTGTGGCAATACTGCTTTCTGGCAAGGAAGGCTGGCATGCTGGTGATGACATCGTAGTGGTTATCGTGGTGGTAAAGGTAAAGGTGTTTCTCAGCTTCGGGACCGGAATAAATTAGAGCATTCAAATGTTCCTTGGAGACGACATTAAGCTGGTAACCAGGCAGGACAGCTTGGAACTTCTTGACTTCAGGGATCCCACAGGGGCCCAGGGGGACATCGGCGGTCTCGTGGAATTAGCGTGCCAAACGACCTTGGATGGGTTTTCGATGGTCGACAACGTTCTTGTAATCAAGCGCTTTATCCAATTTCGCTTTGGCAACGACGATCGCTCTCGCACAACAAAGTTCATCTTTGTTTTTGATCTGAATGAAA
The DNA here is from genome assembly GCA_035771165.1 of Paragorgia papillata. Taxonomy (NCBI): domain Eukaryota; kingdom Metazoa; phylum Cnidaria; class Anthozoa; order Scleralcyonacea; family Coralliidae; genus Paragorgia; species Paragorgia papillata. The sequence goes on along the minus strand of JAWNZC010000385.1, from coordinate 668,649 downwards.
CACTGCTTCTTGTTCAGGTAACTCTGTAGATTAACTACGTCACGCCGTTTTCGTGCACCACCATGAGGCATCTCGACGTGAACTACGTTGACGTCGACGGTTTCATCCAACGTAAACTGATCATTTGATTGGACAACACGTTCCACTGCGGCCAGGAATTTCTCGGGGGTCAGACGGTCTCGTTGAAGGAAAGGTAAAGAAATGGGTCGGTCTAACTGGTGGGAATTTAGGATAAGACGGACTTGGTCATGAGGAGACATATCGGTGGTTAACCGATCAAATAAGTGCTTAAAAGCACTGTTCAATACTGACATAACATCAGATACCCCACGTATATTTAAAGGTAAAAACTGAACAGTATAGTCGGTACCTGTCGTCTTGAATTTCCGTACGTTGACCTGCTTTGCCGACTTGATCGTGAAATATTCTTCAGGTTTTAGGCGCTTAGAGGTAGTCTCAGTATCATCACCGCGCTTTCGCTTGCTGCCTTCGCCCATTTGGTCTTCCATCGGTTCATGGATTTCGGGCTGTTCAGCTTCCTCGTCGTGGCACAAGAACTCGTCGTTGTTCCAATCTTCGTTGACTTGGCGACGTTCTTCATCGGACCAGTTAGCCATCGTTTCGGGTACAACATCTGCTGGTGTTTCGATCTCTCGTTGGATATCCTCGGCCATAGCGTTGGTCCAGAACACGATCCTCTGTTGTAAAGCAGCCCGTTTTTGCTCCTCAGTAAACACAAACGCCTGCTCAAGAAACTCTAAAGCACCCTCACTCTCACAAGCCTTAATCAGGTCAGTCATATCAATCTAGAAACATAAGAGCGAAATTCGTGAATACACACTCAAGTTTCCATTCGAATATAAAACAAATCAAATATAATGTTCAAAGCATAAACTTACCATTTGAGACATATTAATCATTGCCAAAATAGAGAATAAATTCCAAAGAACACTTTCCACAACACTTTCCAAAGACTTTCGATGTTACTCGTAAGAGAACAGAATTCGAATGAAACGACGCTACGCTGTACATTTCTCTATGGTAACAGCCTTAGCCGCCCAAACACGTCTCATTGTTTTATTCCCTAATGATCTTCTAATGATCCTCTAATGAGTTTTCTCCACATGGTCTATGCATATATTAGCAATATTAACCCTTATTATCCTCATACGTCTCTTGAATACCCCCAACACCAATTAAATATTCCACACTATGCAAATACATATCTTCTACGTGCGTGGGCACTCAGTCAGTTAGTAGCAGGAAACAGTGAACCATGGTAAAATGTTATTTCGTTTGTATTTAGACAAGTCAATACATCTCAAATCGTTTATCGTTCTTCTCACGGCCTCTCTGATCGTTTCTTCGTCACAGGAGTCACTTACTTTAAGAACTAAAGCTAAATAAGCAATAATACGCCCAAAATTGGTCGCCTGCATCTCCCTGTGAATATTCACTAAGTTATCTCCACAGATTCGACCGTTTACACAATCGTACAACCCCTGTTGTTCGGTAAGTAAGGATTCTAAGTGAAAAGACAGAGTGTCTTTATCGATATCAATGTTATTTTTCCTTAATTCGTCGTAAATAATATCCATTTTGTCAAACGTTTACCGTACGCACTGTTGGGGTAAAGTGTATATATAAAACACCGTACTTTAGTACTTATAAGAAACAACTCGACGGTATTCTACCTACGGAAATCAGTCTGGAATGGCGTAGTGAAAACCAGGGGGTTGGATAAAAGCTAGGGTTGGGGGGAAAACAAGTTAGGGTTAGGAAGTCCCAAAGGAACCTGAGAAATAATGATGTACGCATAAATAATGAGATTAGGGTTTGGAGGTCCCAAAGGAGCCTGAGACATAATGACGTAATCAGATTAGGGTTAGAGGATCCTAAAGGAACCTGAGAATGAATAAATAATAAGTTGAATATTTAATGAGGCGGCATCCCTTTGGCCGCCAGAGTGGGGGGTATTACTACTGATTTAACATATTTTTTGACGATAAAGGTCGAAAATCTGAAGTCTTTTTCACAGTTTCTCATCCGGGCCTTGAAATATTCCCGCCCTTTTCTCCTCGGGGTGTTTGGCACGGATCCCTCCTGTCCCCAATTGTCCCCACAAGCATTAATAAATAAATTCGTACCGATGTATGAAGATGCAGACTCCTTGATTGGAAATGTATAAAATTAGGTGTGAGTGGCAGAGTAACCCTGTTTCTATCAATGGCAACGAATATTCATGAAGAGAACAATAATGACAGCGAGTGTTTACCGAAATAAAACAGTTGTGAAAGGTATATAAATAGTAGTGATTATTTAACGGAAATGTCTGCGGCGTCCCACGGTGTCTGCTCACAAATATTTCTCAAACTGTGGCCTGAAAATTTATAAAATTAGGTGTGAATGGTAGAGTAACCCTGTTTCTATCAATGGCAACGAATATTCATGAAGAGAACAGTAATGACAGCGAGTGTCTACCAAAATAAAACAGTTGAGTGAAAGGTATACCATTATTGAACGGAAATGTCTGCGGCGTCCCACGGTGTTCGCTCGCAAATATTTTCAGAAATTTTATGACTGACAGACATATGAAAGCAAAGCGTCTCACGGTGTTCGCTTTCAAAATCAAATTCAGGAACTTCCTATTATTACATGTAAGATATATTCCAAACTCTTGCATGGAGGTTTTAAATATAAAACTTAGTTGAATGGTATGGGAGTCGAGGAGGCTGACACTCAGCATTTTCATTTGATCAAATCGCAAAAGCACTGCAAGATGCTGTTTAGATATTTCCTTTGATATCAATCGTTTCAGCTTTGTTTGAAAATTAGAATTGAAATTATTAATTTTACTTACTAAACCTTCTTGATTGACAGATTATGGGCACTAAGCGAATCGCATTCAGCGTAATCAATAATTAAAATCCCGTTCGTCAGCGAACGGGTTTTACAAAACCAAAGAGCTCCACTGCAGGCGTTACTTCTAAGCCGTCTCCCCAGTCCCCTCATCCAGTAACGCCTGCTACGCAGGCTATGGCGGACCCATAGAAATAATAGACCTAGAATGCGGGCTCTGTCACGTGACAGGTGTCCAAATTAAATTTATTTTGCCCTTATAGATCCGCCATTTTGAATTTTGCAAGGGGTGGGATATATATACAACAATGATCGCCTCTCAAAATAAAGAATTGGAGGACGTTTCAGGGATAAATTGGATACATGCATGACAACAAATCAGCCACATACACATTAGCATAAAATAAAACAATTTGCAAGACACTTGCTTTGTTAAACGTACTAAAAACTATAAGTTCAAAATTATATTTCGATCAATTCACCACAATTACAAAAAGCAACAAAAAGATAGGCTCATGCTAAACTTGAAACTCAGAAATTGTCTGCATCAAAGGAAGCCCATTTAAAACAAAAGAAAATAATCAAATACGTAATGGAAACTAAGAGAAAATCTTAAGAAAAACACGGATTTAAGATGTCAATATAAATAGATGTCGAAAAGACTGATGTATAAAAAGTATGACAGGTGCATAAACATTTTATATTTCAAAAATCACAAGCTAGAATCCCTATTAGATTGGATAAAAAAGAACAAAACACTTACTGTCTCCTGGATTAATCCTCCACATTCAGTATAAATCACATACAGATTGGCAAGTGGGAATCATTAAAATATATATAATGTCAAACAGTAAAAACACTAAAACCATTCGACATTCGTTTTAAAAGGCTGCTATCGTCGCCATTTCTACATCCAGAGTTTGATGTTCGAAATGTTTTGGCGAAGGATATTGCACTTCGCATGCCTTTATCTTTAAATTCACTAATCCAGTAAATTTCCCGGCGTCAAAAACAAAGAAATTCAGTGCTGAAATACATCCATCGTCCACTCCACACCGGTTTATCAACCGCGGCCGTGTAAAAAAACTGTTAAAAAGTCCTAGGGCGAGTTCCTTTTGCCCTTATAAATCCACCATTTTGTGGCGACAATTTTTTGACTGACAGGAGATAGGAGCCCGCATTCTAGGTATATTATTTCTACGGGCGGACACCTCGGGCAAAACGTCGGCAAGATTGGCAGTTTATCACTATTTCACTATTTGTTTTCATTTCAATATTAATTTTTTTTTGGAAATTTACTAGACCAGGTTAGGCGTTTAAATATATTAAAATACTGATTTACATGTAAACACAAATACAATAACTGAAACAATTTTGTCTGGTCAGTAATAATTTATAACTTTGCCCACGGCTGGGTACAATACAGTATATCGAAATTCCTCGTGGATTGTTGAACTTATTTATAGCAATAATCAAGGGATATGATCTTTGCTTAAATGACATATATGTTAATATGTTTGAAATGGGTTAAAAATCTCTCTTAATTATAATATGTGTGCCTTTATTAGCAATATTTAACAGTAGTGGTAGCAATTACAATTGAAATAAACATTTTTGTATGTTTTTAAAAAAAACACATTGCTTATTTAGACTAGTATACAGCAATAAAATCTGCATTTTAATTAAAATATTTATATTTTACAGTACTAACCATTCTTTATATCGTTGATATTAAGATAAAAAAGCTGATTTAGTAAAGCAGGAGAAACTTTTCATTGCAAAGTTACGAGAGGGGGAGGTTTCTTCAGATCATGAGGTAAGTATGCATTCAAGGAATCCAAGGAAAACCCAAAGGCAAAGTATAAGTTCATCTGATGAGGAGTCAGTGGAGAAAGGCGATCCAAATCCAAAGCGAAAGAAAAAGGAGGTGAGGTTTTTCTTAAACCCAAATGTCCAATTATATATATAATGAAATTTAATTATTCTATGGAATATTCAATAAATAAAAATATTCTATAGAATGTTCATGTAATACGAAATTGGGACAGATTCTATGGAATATTCTATTGGATTATATAGATAGAGTATTCAAAATGCTGCAGAATATTCTATAGAATATTATGTTGGATTTAGAACTTCTATAGAATATTTAATAGAGTCCCAAATTCCAATAGAATATTCTTTAGGATTCTATAGATTGAACATTTCGTATGGATGCTTAATGTACTGGTTTGTATAAAAATAATGAAAATTTGAAATCAATAAGTGCAATTTTTCATATACACGTATTCATATTATATTTTTGAGTTAAGGTATGGCAATACTTTATTTACAAAAATATACTTGTATGGTGTGTACTTTATCTATATTATAATTTCTAGTGCACTGAGCTGTGAAAGTCATCGTTTTGATCTTCCATTGCAGCAAATTTGAACAGTATATTATATTGATAATTGTGTCAGGACATGAAAATATAATTAATGGTCAGACATCGGACAATTTTATCTCCATCCAAATGTGCAAATGTCTGGGAAATTTGTCCAAGGCAAAATTCAGAAGCATTGTCAAAAAGAATCTGATCATCAATGCATTCATGTTAGTCACTATTAGTAGAGCTGTCTGCAACTGCTACGCACCAACTTCCTCACTGGCAGATTCTTCTTTCATTAAGCTGCATGCAGATCGACACAACTTGTGAATATTAATTGAATGGATGCACTTATAAGCATGGTCTGCATCATCGACATGAAGTTATGGGGACTCTAACAAAATGTAGTATCCTGACAGATGCCATCATTAAAACTGTTACAACATTTGACTTTCATACACAAGGACACCAATGAAGTAATTAAATGAACTAGCTAGTTCCAAAAATTGCTCAAATTAATTTGAAAGAAAATTCAGTTTTAAAGTACGTGTATGCATGTCCAGAAGTACAACATGTCATCCCTTAAATTTTCCTATTCAATTTTTTCGTATGGGAATCACTTGGAGTCCACTCTCTTAATTGCTCACAGTCATAATAATGAGCAGGGTGATATACATGTAATGGCTTTTTAAGTTATTTACCAAATATTAACTCAGTCAATCCATACTAGGAAATGTTGTCCTTGACTAAACAAAACCTTTGTAAAGGTAAGGTATAAATACCTGATTTGTACTGTATTGTAGATTCAGAAGAAGAAAAATAAAGCAGAAGAAACATCGATGGAAATGCTAATTCAGAAAAGCAAGGAGGCCTTTCAATCATCATCTGATGAGGAAAGTCTGGAGAACATGACTCGCTCAGACCTTATTGCTAGGGTTAAACAGCTCGAAACCCAGCTCAAATTCAAAAAAGAGTTGATGGAATTTCAGAAAGGTTTGTGTAATAAACTGATACATGTACAGTACAGTCTCATTGCATGATATACCTACCATACATGTAGAAAATAATGCAACTTCTTTGAAGAATATCCCAATCACATTCTAGAAAGCGTAAAAATTGCGGAGAGGGATTGATGAATTTAAACAATTTCGAAAATGAACCCCCCCCCCTGCTGGTGGTCAGTGACTCCCTTTGCCAAATATATAAAAAAGTTCTGGTGCTAAACGAAAATGTAAAAAGGATGTTTCAGGTATCAATGGGTTACAGTTAACCTTTTAGACTCACCTGAGAACCACAAGTTGCTAAATATGCATATCTGATGCCTCTGATCCACATTCAGTAATTAAAAAATAACAATACTTGTAGGTATATATTAACCCATTAATGTCAAGCCAAGGGTAACAATGTGTCTTATTTTTTCTTGACACCCTAATTATAATCATCATGTACTGTAATTTCAGGATTGACGGCTTATAATAGGCCGAGTTATGGCCATGTGCCCTTGTTTGGAAAATGTAAACTGCCTTATAAATCTAGATGTATGCTTCGCGATTCATCCAACTAAAGTGCTTTTTAAGTTTACTGTTTACTAATTACAGTTCCAATTTGTTTGAAAACAGCAAACTTACAAATCAAAGAACTAAATTATTGATTACAGTACAGTACTCTTTTGCCCGGTATTAACCCAATTGCTGCCTAGGCTGGCTGAGAGTAAAATAATATGGTGTTAGACAGAGTAAATTAATAAAGGGGTCTTTTTGGCTGGTGCAGGCAAGAATGGGTTATATAAAAATTTCAGAATCCAATATCGAAAAGTTTTAGACGTGCTGCATAGGCAATGTGAAATACAAGATCAAATCATGAAATGGTGATAAATGTTTTTTCCTGGCATTTTTTTGCGAAGGCCCTTCATCATACAGACAGACAGACAGACAGACAGACAGACAGACAGTCAGTCAGTACAAAACATACCTCATTAGAGACATAAGGTTGTATATCTCACTATTTCACCATTTGATCTTGCAATTGTATAACCGGTATACCATATTGTAGTTGTAATGTACCTGGCCCACAATTTTTTCACCACATCCCTGCTCTTGCTTCCATCCCTGACTTATAAACTTGATGAATTTGTTACTGCTAAATTATAGATATGCTGGAAAATGTTACCTCAACAATAGTTAAAACCATTGGAGGTATTAAATTAAAATGTGGAGGATCCGCAGAAAAAAGAACATTTGAAACACCAGACAAATGTCCAGCAACACCTGCTAGTAAATTACCTGTAGTAGCGGTATTAAAAGATGAATGCATATCTACTCCAAACAAGTTTACTCCACAATCGTCTGAAACATGTACCACAAGGGATCAAGGGATAAGGTTAGACATCATTTATAAATTTGCCATGGCCTAATGTTAAACTTAACTGCGATCTCCTTACTGTAGGTGTATTACAATTTTGAAACAGTGCCAAAATCCTGATATATGTGCAAAATATGTGTGTACATTGTCTGGTAATGTGCAAAAATAATAACTTCTACATTTACACCAAGTACTGTATGTACAGTACTAGTGTACTGCTTTTAACGTAATTATAATTCCTATCTTATACATGTACAGTATAGTATGCATGACAAAATTACTGCATTCTGACTGGTTGAGAGAAGTACAATTTTTTATAAGTAATAACTTGAGGGAAATTAGCGATTAAATTTCCCGCAGCCGAGGGGGTAGGTTTGTGATATCATGATATCAGTTTGTTATTACAGTGTACGATCGCCGAGGAAAACGTTGAATCTGCACAAGGGAAATTGAGCTGCTTGATTTATTACGGACGAGTGAACCGCTTTTCCACTTTGAATAATATGAATAACATGAGGGAAATTTAAGAGACAAAGAAATCCTTTGTCTTCTTCTAAATTTCCCGCTTTCATAATATATGCAAGCGGAAAATTTAGAAGATGACAAAGGATTTCTTTGTCTTCTAATTTTCCCTCATCAATATACACGGGAAATTTAGTAGACAAAGGAAAATTTTCCCTCTCGCATGAGTAATGATAGAAATTCGTTGTTTAAATCCCTCGGAGAACAAAAGAAATCGAGGCGATCATGGTATTATCACGTTTCGCTCTGTACGAAGGGCTTAATTCGATTAATATACCAAACCTTGTTATATTATTATATTAATCGAACTAATTTTGAAATACAATTAATGATTACCATTTTTTCAAGGTATACAATAAACAAGTAATTATACTGTATGTTTTTGCTGGTGCACCCCCCCCCCCCCCCCCAATTTACATTGTAACTTACTTGTCATATTTGAAAATTGTGCCAAATTTTGATACAATTTTCAGATATCACTCTTCACTTCACACTTCACTTGCACACTTACTCCATAGCACCCTGTCTTGCATTGCTGTTCGTATTTCTGCCACCTCTTCCAGATCTGTGTCCTTTCTAAGATTGTCGATGTAGTTAATGGTTGGTCTACCTCTCCTTACTCTGCCCTTTGTTGGCTGCCATAGTACGAGCGATGATGCTATAACCTCTGGATGTCTGATGCAGTGCCCGGCTAACTTCATTCTCCTTTCTACAACTTTGTTTGCCACTGGAGGGAGATCTTGATACAACTGCCCATTAGTAAGCATTCGTGTGTAACACCCGTTAAGTTGTTTCTCGAGAGATTTTGTTAGTGTCCATGTCTCACTCCCATACAGTAGAACAGATTCTACGGTAGCAATGAACAATCTCATTTTAATCTTGCGTAAAAGATTATAATTCCAGATCTTTTGTAGCTTGTGGCAGGCACTCCAAGCTAAAGCTTTACGAACGTTGAAGTCCTTTTCAGTGCTCTGTATCCAAGAGCCGAGGTATTTGAAATTTTCAACCACTTTAATGCTTTTGCCGCTTTGAGTTGTGATGTTAACCGGTGTCACCTGGTTAAACGTCATCAGCTCAGTTTCTTTGCATTCAATTGCAGTCCAACCTTGGCAGCTTCACTTTCCACACGTGACAGAAGGTCTTGAGCTTGCCTAATTTCCTCTGCCAGCAAAGCAATGTCGTCAGCAAAATCCAGGTCACTGATGACAACTGGAGGGTGACGTCTACTCTTCCTTCTCTCCAGTTCAAAACCAAGTTCGAGTTTATGGTCACCTATCGCTTGGCGCATAGCGTAGTCGAGTACTATTAGGGACTTTAAGATTCCACGACGCGCCACCACGACGCGGCCGCCGGGAAGTAATTTTTTCGAAAATGCTCAATTGCGCATGTGCAAGCTTAGGGGCAACCGCGTCGTCTCCTCGTTGATGACGAGGTTTTGCCAAATTCCCGTCGTCGTAGAATAACTCCTGGTCTTTCTCTCGTTCTCCCAAAATGTAAGTATTTAATCCCCCTTTACATCGATCTTGTTGTTTTATTATCATATTTGTATCTTAATTAGTGAGCATATCAGCCAATAGTTGAAGTTATTGTTTTTTAATCGAGCAGAATTATTCATCAACTGGTAAACAAACTTTCAACATGAATGATCAACAAAGCACTCAAGCATCCGCAGTCACGAACCTAAGTTTGTAAGTGTTGTCTCTTGTTTGTTGTAAAGTTTTAGCACTTATTCTTTCTATTTCACCAACGCTTTAACAATTTCTTTAACAACTTTAGCAAATTTGAGTAGCCTAACCATTTAGAAACGCAATTTGAAACATATCTTTATACATGTTTCTGTGCTAACAGATCTAATAGGACACCGATGTCATGGAGTCCAGAAAGGGACGTGATATTTTGTCGAGAAATACTAGTGTCGAACCTTTTCCTGACAAAGAAGTCTTCGACGGAAAGAGGGAAAGTATGGGAGGCCGTTGCTGATAAGCTATCTGACATCAGAGAGCCAATATTTAGGGTGGATCAAAGGTCAGTGAGAGACCACTACAAGAAGCTTTTAATTCGCTTCAAAAGAAAGATGAGGGAAGAAAAACAGGCAAGTGGAATAAGTCCTGAAAGAAGCGAATTGGATGTCTTATTGGAAGAGATCGTCGAAAGGGAGGAAGGAGTAGAGAATGTGCAAGCAGCAGATGAAGAAAGAAAGAAAAAGGTTGAAGAGGACAAAACTGCAGCAGATGATATGAGGAGAAAGGCGATGGAGAAGCTGTCAGAAACTAAGAAAAGAAAAGGCAATGAAGAAAATGGTACCAAAAAGAAGAGAAGAAGTAATGGAAATGAGACGATTGTGTACTTAAGAGAGAAAACTGAAATGGAAATGAGAATGCGGAAAGAAGAAATGGAATTAAAGAAAACAGAGAGGGAGGAAGAAAAATTAAAGCAATTTCACCAGTTTGATGAACAAGCCAAGCAAGAGAAGCAACAAAATTATATTTTTAAAACAATGATAGAACAAAACCAACAACAGCAACAGCAAATGCAGGCGATGCAGATGATGATGTTGCAACAGCAGCAACAACAAAACCAAGCATTTATGGCACTCATTGAAAAACTTTCCAAGTGACACTTTAAAGTAAATATACAAAATCACATTATTTATATATTTATTAAGTATTTCTATGTAATTTGTTCTATTTGGTTCACCTCATACTCGTTAGTAACATTAACTATAAAGTATTTATACACTGTTCATAATGCACTATTTATTACAATATTGCATTTTTATTTTTAATTAAATATTGTATTTTTATAAAAAAAATTGTGTGCTTATGAACAATGAAATCTTTATTATGAAAAAGTTTTTTCAAATAAGATAGTTTATCAATCTAAATATTTTAATGCCCAATTTTTGGTGTTACTACATATACTATAGTGTGCTTAAAACCTCTCACAAATTTAGCTGCCGCCTCCCATAAGCGATCACCTCCCTTAAGCAATCACCTCTGCTTGATATTTTTGGTAATCACTTACAACAGTTTGTTCCCCCCCCCCCCCCCCCCCCCCAGGGTTGACCCCGGGCATTTGAACATTTTTTGGAAAATGGTGCTAATTCCTTGCGGTGGGGATGAAAAGCAGGTGAAAATGCCCCATGGTGGGGCCAAAAATCTGTGGCAAATTCCCCACCCCGGGGAAAGTTGTACTCTACGTTTAACTGTTGCTGAATGATTCACAATATAAAAATCAACATTTTATTATGAGTACTTGTTTCAAAACACCTCTACTAAACTCTCCATGCGTTTTTGTTTTCCAACCAGACCCAACAAACTCTGTATCTTTCGCCTTAAACGTTTCCATAATAGAATCCAACAGGCAACATGTACAGAGGGAGAAGGATATTGCAATTCAATTGCCTCTCCCCCCAATCGCCTTTTAATAGTGCTGAGCAAAAAGATCAAAGCTCAGAATATTGAAATAATATTATATATCTAATGCCCCACCCCCGGGCAAAGATTTGTTCTTGGGGAGGACCAATGCGTCAAATGCCCAGGAGGGGAGGGGGATGGCCACACTTGGATTTGACTGATACATTATTAGCATTTATTTTTTATAATTAGTTTATATTACTGTAAAATCAGTTGTAAGTCAAGAGAGCCACAAGTTTGTTAGTGTTCCACTATTTAGTGCTACTCTCTATAAATAATTCAATTATTCCAAAAATTGTTATCATTGAACTACCGGTACTACTATACAGTATCAATATAGATATATGTTTGTTTTACAGGTAATTTAAATTAATTTACAAGTGAAATAATGAAACTTAATAAAAAGAAATACAATCACAAAAAATGCTAACAAGTGCCGCATATTTCATGAAAATACTTGCTGAAAATATTACTTATTTACACAGGGACAAGACATCTAATTTACATTTTAATAAATTATTTATGAAAAATATTCATCAAGTTTTGGAGGATCTAATCCAAAAATTTGGATGTTGTATTCCCATACAAACAGGTTAACGCATTTCTTAAAATTGCGCTGACAACATGCATCTTGCCAACTTGGCTTAGTCCAATCTTTAGATTTTTTTTAAAATCCATAAACTTGAAATAATTTACACTGTCTCCAAAAATCCATTCAACTGCTATTCTGACACTGCTCATACTCTTGTTGTATGCTTCCATCTCTTGTGTTAAATGAATTTCCCAATGGTGCTTAGAGGTGGATTCTGAGTGGGTAGGCTGGGTCGCCGTAGATACACAAGGGCGTACCATTTGGAGAGAAGGCATACTGCTCCAGGTTTCCTAACAATCCAGAATCAGCCAACATTCCAGAATCGTGTCTTTTTCCCTCTATTAAAATAATTTTTATTTCAATATGATTAGTTAAATCCAACTTCATACATGTTTTATTTTATAAGGGCTGCACATGAAACACCAATATATCTGATAATCTGAAATTATTCACAGTTTATACAGCGAGCCAATTTAATTTCGCAGATAAAGTAATAAAAAATAAATTAGTTTAGCAACTGCTTACCGACTGGCCCATACAAGTTGGCGATGATTCCATTTGGCAGAGCGACTGATTGAAATTTCAAACTATGCACCCTTTTATGTCCGTTATAAACAATTCTTTGCTTTTTATCTGGTCGACAAATGGGTCGCACCGTCCCATCTACAAACCCAAAGCAGTTCTCTAAAGCTGCTCCCTTTCTGGCAACAGATTCGGCATAAATCTGTAGGTTCTGGGCGCTGAGTAGAGTATGGTTCCATTGAGTCAATCGATGACCATGTATCTCATAAATATGGTCGACCACTTTGTTGAAAATCATGCACAGCTCAGGAACTGACAGACCAAAGGTATAAATCATGTCGCTGTAGCGAGTTGGATAGGTCAGCCTCTTCAAAACAACACACAGACCGGTCATTCCATCACAGACAGTCCCTTGATAGCATTTGAATACTTCAGGAATCTGAAAAGCTTCAGCAACAGCCATTAGGTCGTTCTTCTCGAAGTGAAACTCTGCTTTGCACTCACATTCGTCTTTACCGTTTAGATCAAATCGTGGGTAATCATGAACTGGAAAGTCCAGATTATTAGATTTGTTCACTTCCCACAGCAAAAGAAACTCTTTCTCATGGATAAACCCACCATCTAACGCGATTAATAAATGATTTCGAGTTGCTTTATAGGAAGCCATGTTTTAATACTTTGACGTCGGCGTTGTAACCAAATCTTAACTGGTCGCGCTACTCAAGCGGCCGCCGGGCTAGTGCCAATCAAACGCGGCCACGACGTCCGCGTCGCGGTGGCGCGTCGTCGAATCTTAAAGTCCCTATTGCAAATATGAACGGCGCCAGAGTGTCACCCTGTAAGATTCCTGCGAAAATTTCAAACAGGTCAGTTTCACCGTCTGGTGTTAGCACTTCCGCACGGGTGTTCTCGTATAATTTGCTGATCACGTTAACAAGTAGATCAGGGACTCCGTGTGTATGCTATCGAAGGCTGTACGTAAATCCCTTGCTGTAAATCCCAAATTGTACTCTGATTAATGATAACCTATTGTACAGTATACTAATAATGATTACCTATTGTATACTCCTAATCACTGATCACTTGTAAGTTGTTAGCTAATGCAGGGTTTTTTTTATTTCAGTGTGAAATTAACAAATACTTATCTGAGGGGACTATCCTTCAAATTAAAAGATCTGCTACTTTTAACAAGATGATATGCAATCTTATGACTGCCATCTTTACGGTTGATGAGATGGAGCATTGCCTAGTTGCAAGCAAAAGAATAAAAGTGGAGGATAAAGAGAAGGAGCTCTTAGACCAGGATAAAGTTCTTGCCATTGTCGGTAAGTACGCGTTTATTGGTTAATTGTTACTTTTCTTTGTGTATTATTGTCCAAAAAGCACCATCTGTTCATTTTGTTTTGAAGTTACAAATTTGCAAATTGAATATCGTTTTAACCTAACGTGATAACATATTTCGATCCTATATTTCTATATTTTTAGAATGTGTCCAAAGTTGTTACCCTGGCACACAATCTTCCGTCATAAGGGCCAAGATGGCGGGAAAATGTAAAGACACCAGGCATGCTAAACTACGCCTTCTTGAGAAAGAAAAGTTAAAGAGCTTTGAAACATGTTTGAAGGGAAATTGACTTTAACACTTGTAAACACATGTACCGTTCTTACAGCGAGATAACCGTTCTTACAGCGAGATAAGCGTTACACAAGTATTGTGTAAATTTACATAAATCTATACGCTAAATATTATACAAGAAGCTGTTTTCACATTAGCCTACCGTGTAGTATGGCAAGCTATTCCCCGTAGTTGCGTAGACACTCGACGAGAAATGGGAGTTTCTGTAGGGTGACTATATAGTAGGCTAATTAGTTATTGCTTCTGAGATTAGGGTTAGTGTTTAGGGTTTTTTTTTATTCAATAACAGTAAAATCAGAGTGCATTTGGAGACTTCTCAGACTACTTTTCATGCCTATATATGAGTAATAAAACAACATTCGTTCCCTATTCTTATTGTTTCAGTCTCTAAAATTGAATTAATATACCCGCGGTATTATGTGTGTCCCAGATAACATCCAGTAAACACAGTGTTCACAGCATGAAACAGCCGGTGTACACACTGTGTTCCACACACAGTTTCCACTGTGTCAACACGGGGTGACTATGTACATTAGAATTATGACGGTTTGAAGTTAGTGTACACGGGGGTGTACATGTGTGTGTACACGGTGTGTACACGGGGTGTACACGGTGTGTACACGGGGTGTACACGGTGTGTACACGGGGTGTACACGGTGTGTACACGGGGTGTACACGGTGTGTACACGGGGTGTACACGGGGTGTGTACACGGGGTGTGTACACGGGGTGTGTACACGGGGTGTGTACACGGGGTGTACACGGGGTGTACACTCAGTTCAAACCGTCCCAATTCCACATAGTCACTCCGTGTTAACATAGTGAACACACAGTGAAACACAGTGTGAAACACAGTGTGAACACACTGTGTTTAACAATGTGTTCACGGTGTGTTCACTGTGTGTTTTTTTTTGTAAGGGATGCAGTGCCTATTATTACAAAAGCCTCACGCAAGAAGCAAAACAAAGGAACACATAGCTTGTTTAGAACGCAGAATGATTTGGTCGGAAGGGAAGATTGAAAAATTAATCTCAGAAGGGAAGTGTATCCAGAAACATCTCACCTCAAACGCCACAGCAGAAATTGAGATGGAAAAGATCGCAAGGGGTTTTAATCGTCTCATGCTTCAAGGAAAGGCACAGCAAGCTGTCCGTCTAATCTCCAATGCAAACAAAGGAGGTCTTCTAAATATTGATTCATTAATACCTTCAGGTGAAGATGAAGATGGTAATGTTCAATGGAAAACGACACGAGAAGTTCTACGCGAAAAACATCCACAAGGTAGAGCTGCGGTAGCAGAAATTCTTCTACCCGAGCCAGAGATGAATGAGACCCATCATGATCCCACCATATTTGAAAGAATAACCCGGGAAGCAGTCAAGGCAGCCGCAAACAAGACGCAGGGTGCTGCTGGCCCATCTGGAGTTGATGCTTACGCATGGCGCCACTTTTGTTCATCCTTCAAAAGCGCCTCGGTAGATTTATGTAATGCCCTGGCTGCATTGGCACGACGCCTGTGCACCTCATCAGTCCACCCTGAAAGTTTGTCAGCATTTGTGGCATGTCGATTAATTCCAACTGACAAAAGTCCGGGAGTACGTGCGATTGGTAGGCTATAGGCGAAGTACCGAGGCGTATAATAGCGAAGTCCATTCTTAAAGTGATTAGTAACGATATTCAGGAGGCAGCGGGACCATTACAAGCGTGCGCGGGCCATGATGCTGGATGTGAAGTCGCAGTCCATGTTATGAATGAAATCATGTCATCAGAGGAAACAGAAGCAATATTATTGGTAGATGCCACCAACGCTTTCAACACCGTCAATCGACAAGCCGCACTACATAACATTAGAGTGATCTGTCCTGCAATATCAATTGTGCTGAATAATACCTATCAAACCCCAGTAAAGCTGTTTGTCACAGGAGGAGTAGTAGTTGAATCATCCGAAGGAATTACCCAAGAGGACCCTCTGGCTATGGCGATGTATGCTCTTGCAGTAACACTGCACTGATTCAAAGATTAAGATCTGAAGAGCCGAATGTAAAACAAGTGTGGTTTACCGATGACTCCACTGCCGCCGGGAAAATTGAAGCACTAAGAAGATGGTGGCAGTGTTTGTCAGCCATAGGTCCACCAATGGGATACCATCCAAATGCCAGCAAAACACATCTCATTGTCAAACCAGAATTCCACATTGAAGGAACGGAATAGTGGTGACAACTGAAGGTCATGAAATGCTTGGGTCTGCTGTTGGATCAACTAGCTTTGCTAAAGAATTCGCAGCACACAAAATTGAGGAGTTTGTTGAAGCAATTGAGAATCTTTCCAAAATAGCTGAACTTTACCCCCAATCTGCATATGCGGCATTTTCTCATTGTATTGTGGGAAAATGGCGATACATGATGCGAACAATGAAGGATATTGACACTCTATTTCAACCGTTAGAAGACGCGATCAGTCAAACCTTTATTCCTGCATTAACTGGTAGATGGCAGTGCTCCTATGAAGAAAGAACACTTCTCTCTCCCTACCCCTAAGATGAGGTGGCCTAAACATCATCAACCTCGTAACCACTGCAAATGGAGAATATCATGCCTCACAAAAGATAAGCGAACCACTGAAAGAGATGATGGTCGAGCAAAAAGAATTATTCAATAGACCACAACTACAGTCTATTAAATCGAACTTGCGTCGGAAGAAGCAGCAAGAGATCGTGGCACTCCAAGTAAGAGAAAGTCTACCTCCATCAAAGCAAAGAGCACTGGACTTGCTATGTGAAAAAGGATCTTCATCATGGCTGTCAGTTTTGCCATTACAAGACCAAGGTTTCAATTTGAATAAAGGAGAATTTCGAGATGCAATTAACTTACGATATGGATGGCAACTGAATGTACCTCATCATTGCAAATGTGGAAAGAATTTCTCAGCAGATCACGCTATGATATGCCCCTATGGAGGACTACCAATATCAAGGCATAACGAAATCAGAGATATAACCACCAAATGGCTGACGGAAGTATGTTCGGATGTGGGAAAAGAACCACAGTTACAACCACTCACAGGCGAGACAATACTACCAAGATCGGCCAATAAGCAAGAGGCAGCAAGAGTAGATATAAGAGCAAAGGGTTTCTGGAATAGGCAGCAAAATGCATTTTTGGACGTTAGGGTCTTTCACCCAAACGCATCAAGCTACCGAAACACAGAGATCCCAGCACTCTACAGACAACAGGAGAATGCAAAGAAGAGGGAATACGGAGACAGGATAAGGGAAGTGGAGTATGCGGTATTCACACCACTTGTTTTTTCTACAATTGGTGGACAGGGGAAAGAGACAACCATCGCATATAAACGACTGGCAGAATTGTTGGCAACAAAGCGAAAATCAGAATACAGCATCACACTTGCATGGATGCGATGCAGCCTTTCCTTCGCCTTGATGTAGCTTCTTAGTCGGGACCGAGATGCAAACATTGAACTGGGTTACAGAGAAAGCCGTCTTGGCGGTTTTTAGTTTTGTAAAGTTTTATCAAGAACATAATAAGAATTCTTATGACATATCATTCTTTGGAATATAGAACATTTTAGGATGTTATATGTATATATTTAATTTACCTTGAATCTATTGTTGAAATAAATAATTATTTTAATTAAAAAAAAATCATTGTTGTTATTATTATTATTATTATTATTATTATTATTATTATTATTATTATTATTATTATTATTATTATTATTATTATTATTATTATTATTATTATTATTATTATTATTATTATTATTATTATTATTATTATTATTATTATTATTATTATAATTAGTGTACAACTTCTGAGTGAGTACTCAGTAAATCAAAAACATCAGTTGGGCGCGAACGTAGCCAATTATTGTTGCGTTAAGTATTAAATTACAAATTCAAAAAGTTAGTTAAAAAAACAAATAAAACAAAAAACCCCGACAAATTAACTATCTAAACATTAATGTACTATTCCACTAGAACCTTAAAAGAACGTGCTATGTTCAAACTGTTGCAGAGTACTTCTTTCTGCATGCGCCTTAGGGTCTCTCCACTTCTTACACCAATCAGCGTCTTTATTCTCTTATCAACTTCCTTAGAGTACCCTCCAAGTACGTCTATAATGATGTTGTGTTGGATTATTTGGTATACCGGAAATTGCCTCTTCAACTCCCATCGTAGCGGTCCATACTTCTGGGTCTTTTCCTCATTTTTCAGCTGACGATTTTCTATCCATGAACAGCTCATTTCAATCACGATCACCTTCTTTTCGATCTTATCTATTATCCTTGCATCAATCTGGTTGGCTCTTACTTCTTACAGTGGTATATCCCAGAAGGCTTTCGCGCGTTCGTTTTCATACACAGGCTTAGGCTTTGCAGGCGAGTACCAAGGTGGGACTGATGATATCAACTCTCGATCCCTTAGTACCTCAAAAAACAGCACCTTTAGAGCTGCTTGTGTCTGGCTAGATACTTTGTTTGGGCCAGAGCACTACAGCCTGCTAGGATGTGAGACAGGCTCTCCGGTGTTTTACCACATAACCTGCATTGCACGTCTGAGCTGGTATTCAATCGGGTTTTCTTCTGATGGTATATTTTTGTTGGTAGTAGCTGTTGGTAAAGCTCATGCACGCCTGCGATTGTATGCGACGGCGCTGTTCTCCATCCTGACATCCACCCAAAGCAGTCATTGCTTATGTCGTCATCTTCCCATCTATTCTTAAACAACTTCCCTTGCCATTTCTCTTCTCTCATTTCTTCAAAGTATTTCTTCTGTTGAGCGGTTCTTGCCCATACTCCAATCTTCCGACCACTAATCTCTTCACCATCTCTTATCCGACACTTCGGCTCTGGGTACTCCAAATTCAACATCATATTTAGCTCTTCTGCATATTTGATCGCATCTTTAGCCGGTGACTGGCTTCCCACTCGTTCTGCTTTTTTTTTTCAAAGTCCCTCACTGCAGTCATGGTTTCGTCTGTGTTGGCGTATAATTTGACAGCTGCCTTGATCTTTATTAACTTATACTCGTGTTCTACTGATTTTAAACCTCTTCCTCCACTTTTCCGAGGAAGATACATCAGCGCTGTTGATCCTAGTGGATGTTTTCCTCCGTTCTCGCCGATCACTTTACGAGTTTCTCTGTCCAGTCTTTGAAGCTTTGCCATGGGCCATACTTGCGTCCACATTAAGTAACTGAGGGTAGGAAGTGCAAACTGGTTTGTCGCCAAAGCTTTGTTGAAATCTGATAGTGGGCTGGACCAAATCACCGATAACCTTTGTAGGTAGACTTTCGCTGCACACTTTAGCACCCGGTTGTCATCCTGTTTCACATTTTCCATAACCCCTAGGAGCTTGTAGTACACTCCTTCCTTCAGGCTGGTAATCACATCCGATTCACCTACTTCCATTTCTGCTGATCTCGTATCCAACTCACCTCTCTTGACATGCACCACCGAACACTTTCTCTCATTCCATTGTAAGCCGGCATCTGCCATTTCTGACTTAGTTGACCTTAGCACTCTTCCAAGTTTACCTGAAGATGCTGCGAAGACCTTTAAATCATCAATGTACAGCAGATCGGTTATTTTCTTACTAATGGGTTTAGAAAGTATATATCCTTCTGTAGCCTTCAGCTTCCAAGCTATCGGGTTGATACATAGCGTGAATAGCTTTGGGCACAGTCCATCTCCTTGTGGGAGGCCTTTGTTGAATCTAATCACCTCCGAAGTTTCATCACCCTGCTTAGTCCTTGCTTTTATTCTTGTGTTCCACCGTGTGCTAAGTTTCTGAACCACTCTACCAATCCACTCGGGGAATCTGTGGAGGATCATCATTTCCCTCAGCCACTCATGGTCTATCGAATCGTAGGCTTTCTTCACATCAATCCACGCCATACTGAGGTTGCGCTTGCCTCGTCTGCTGTCTTGGCATACCATTCTGTCTATCAGTAGGTAGTCGATCGTTCCACTACATTTTTCCTTCGCACCCCTCTGCTCTCCTTGCATCAGACCATATTTATCCAGGTGTTGATCCATGGGTTTCAGTACACATGAAGTATGCCACTTGTACAGTGTGCTCAGGCATGTTATAGGTCTCTGATTATCACTGGAGAATTCGCCAGGTTTCGGGATAAGAGAGGTCTTGCCTTCAGTGAACCACCATGGGTAATCGTGATCTTCCTGAAACACCGCTTTGAAACTCCTTGCAACTCCCTCGTGTAGTGACTGTGCCTTTTTCCACCAAAAGCTTGCTATCCGATCAGGGCCAGGCGCGCTCCAGTTCCGTTTCTTAAGGATTACACTCACCACACGGTTTGTGTCAGGCTCTCACGTCTTCCAACCACTCCGCTTCAATATTTCCAGTCCCTTCGCTTTCCCACAATGATTTCCAGTAGCTACTTGCTTCTTCGATATTTTCAAATCTGTTTTGGTTGTTCTCTTCATCTCGGGATGTTGCTTCATATTTCGGTTTTTCGTTATTTCCGTCTTTCTCAATCATCTTCTTCATACATGCGTAAACTGCGCCCGGATCAGCTTGGAAGCGCTTGTTCAGTTCTCTCGACTTCTCCTGTTTCATCTTTCTTCTATAAGTTCTCTTTAACTTTCTGAGGTCTGATTTTTTCCTCTCCATATAGCTTACCAGCCCCGCTGCCGATATCTTATTACATTCTTTTTCTAGCATTGCCCTATTCTTTCGGCCTTTTTTTGTAATTTTCCTATTTTCTAAAATTCTTTCAAATTCTGCCTTCGCAATTGATATTTTTCTTCTTATTTCGTTTGCCCGCTGCTCGAATTCTTCTTTTAATTTCTGACCTACGTCCTTACGTCTATGATGCTCCTGTGTTCTGCCTTGTTTCTTCCATCCTTTGTATATTAGAAAAGCTATAACTACCGCATACAGAATGCAATTTGCTAGCCAAAGCCACCCAAACGGATTTTCTGCTGGGTCGACTGTACTATTTTGCTCCAAGAGCTCACTAATGGCTTTGTTGATGTTAGCAATATCGGCATCACTTGGTTTTCTCTTTGTTCTTGTGTCAGTCGAGCGTTTCGTAAAGTCTCCCGGGGATTGCACTTCTAACGTAAATATTGGATACGCTTTTTTTAGAATGCTTTCTGTTTCGGTGTTACCTGTCAACGTATTTGGTCCCACGGGAGCTTCCATGCTTGGCAAGTTATGTAAATCAAGGTTTCCGTATTCGGAGCAGATATCGCCTGCATTTCGTTATTTATTCGTTCTTCAAAGTCTGTATTTTCTTCTAGTGATTCTGTTTCCCTATAACCCACACTTTCAACTATAGTTTCCCTGACGTTTCCAGTTGTTTTCTCCAGCCTTGCCGCCTGATCTCGTAGGTTTTGGCTAGACAAAAACATGTCTGCATACCCAAGCTCGTCCCACAGTTCTTTCATGATTTTCATATATCCCTTCTTCCTACCGTTTGCATTACGAGGCGGATTTTCAGATGCATTTAGCTGCTTCGCTTTCCTCTTACATTCAAGCAGATCATTGTTCATTTCTTCTGACCATCTCAGTCTTCCCAGAGTACTTGTTGTTACTTGACTTTGATCGGCTTCTTCTCGGTTCTCCATATTAGTAAAATTCAATTGCTTTGGCGCTTGTTGCTTGGCTGGCTTTCGGTAGACTAGAAACTTCGAAATACATCGGAGCTTCTTCCCGTACGTCCTACCTACTTGCCGCCATATTATTATTATTATTATTATTGTTATTATCATTATCATTATCATTATCATTATCATTATCATTATCATTATCATTATCATTATCATTATTATTATTATTATTATTATTATTATTATTATTAATATTATTATTAATATTATTAATATTATTAAAATTATTAGTACAGCATTTGCCCTTCATTAAAGCAAAAGCGGTTATCACTAGAGCGATTTGCATCGTCAATTGAACGTTGGAAATTTCAATAACGCCAATCAAGTTTCAATTGCGTTATAAAGTAAATTCATTAACAACACCTTATAATTTATTCCGTATAAGAAAAATCAATAGAGTCAATAAAAAAACAATAGCATTTATTGAACAATCATTCGCGCGAAGCAAAATTCAATAAGGGAAATGCAAATATCATTCAAATAACATAAAATGTTCAATAACACAAGTTAAGCGTTTAGAAAGTTTGCGACCGATGTTGGCCATATGGGATATCAGTTGAGGATAAATTGAAGTTTTCGCGATGGAAAAGTCATTATGACAAGGTTCTACAATGGCGGAACGACGAAGAAGAAATAGAATTTCTCAAGAAGACAGCGAACGCTTGGTGCGGGCATTTGAAGAACCAGACCAGGACTATGTCTTGGTGGCTGATACGTTGGGTGTTAATCGTTCAACTGCTCGGAGCATAATTGCAAGGTACATACGAGAGAATAGGATAGATGAAAGACCACGTGGCGGTAGAAACAACGTAAAATTTGATGATGAAATGAAACAGTGTCTTGAGGAGAATGTCAATGAGAACTGCATGTTGACATTGGAAGCTATCGCCGCCCAATTACGAGCAGGTCTTCCACAAAAGCCGACAGTACACGTCCGCACTGTTGCAAAACATTTAGAAGGCATGTTGTACACTTAAAGTTGGCACAACGACTTCCCGCAGACCGCAATCGACCAGATGTAATCGAACACCGCAACGAGTATGCCCATTGGTTCCTAGAAGAAGCCAATCTTCACCATCCTATTTTCGTCGACGAGTGTGGGTTTAACATCTGGACAGCGAGAAGCCAGGGTCGTTCGCAAAGAGAGGATAGAGCGTATCACCAGGTGTGCATGGACAAAAAGGTAGAAACGTTACCATACGTTTGGCAATATCACCAGTGTTTGGCTTGCTTCACCATGTGATTCAAGTGGGTGCCATGACAGGAGAATTATTTAACGAGTTTCTTGTGAATACGAGTGAAGTGATGGATGAAGATGGAAGACACTACATTATTTTTGACGGAGCACCAGCCCATCGAAGAGCAGAGGCCCCAACAGAAGACGCCGAAATTAAGATTTTGCCACCTTACTCCCCATTTCTAAATCATGTCGAGCAAGCTATCAGTTGTTTGAAGGCCAACATAAAGGCAGACATTGCACGTCCTCACGTGCAAAATCAGATGTGCGACAGAAACGCGGCCCGAAATTCACATATACCGTTGGGGGAATATCGCAAGCAACTTTTAATTGCAGCCGCAGAAAGAAACATGCACAGCATTACCGTGGCAAAAGATGCAGCTTGGTTTCGGCTTATGCAGTCATACTTGCCTAGATGTCTTGCAAGAGAGAACATACAAGGATAAATCGTCTAAACGGTGTATGTATATATAGATTTTCGTTGTGTGTAAAGACAGTAACTAGAGAATACTTTAAAAATATTCCGTCGAAAATTTGCAAACGCTTAACTTGTGCTATTGAACATTTTATGTTATTTGAATGATATTTGCATTTCCCTTATTGAATTTTGCTTCGCGCGAATGATTGTTCAATAAATGCTATTGTTTTTTGATCGATTCTATTGATTTTTCTTATACGGAATAAATTATAAGGTGTTGTTAATGAATTTACTTTATAACGCAATTGAAACTTGATTGGCGTTCTGTTCTAGTGATCACCGCTTTTGCTTTAATGAAGGGCAAATGCTGTATTACAGTATTATTATTTAATTATTTTTATTATTATTATTACATGTATTTGTTTTTAAATAGCTGGTTCGTGACAGCCAGTAGTGCCCATACTGCGATGTATGTGTATAATTTTTAATATTATTTTATACATTATTTTTTATTATTTATTTCTTATTATGATATTCAGGAAGAACTGTTGCATGTGGGTGAATAAGAGGGGAGGGGGTTATCTACTAGGCGTCTTCATGGATGCTTATGCTATATAGCTGATGAAGAATGGTTTTCCGAATACAAAACTAAAAAATAGTATCGCTCTTGTTGCTGCTGGTGAATCTGAAAACACCAAAATTTCTGTTACGCACTGATGAGATATATGCTAACTTGGCTTTTCTGCGATCGCTAAATCGCTTCGACGGCTTCGTTGCATTTGTAGTAAGAATATCAAAGCCCAGCAAATAATACGAAGTAAAGGCATTTTAGTAGTTGAAAAGTCGGTATAGCCATAAATACCAATTTTGTATCGCTACAACCTTTGCGCTTTATACGACGATCTATATTGGAACTATGCTCGGAATTATCCGGTGTAAAATGCTGAGAATCCACCATAGAATTTCTGTCGACGTCTGACTTGGCTCTTCTCCGTGTCGCAAAGGCCACACACTTCTTCTATTCGCAACTACCGAGTCATCGTTCCAAATTAGTATGCGATAGAGGGATATTTTATTCTTCGAACTTGCTTCGTTGGAACACCCATGAACCACGCTCCTATCTGACATTTTAATCCAAAAATCTTAGGAGAACTACACAAAGGGCCGTGATCGACGAATTATTTGCGTTCGTCAATGGTTCGTTGTTGACAATCGCATTAACGACGAAATGACGTCACATCAAGTAGTTACCTGTCCCAACATTGACCAATTTAATGATTTAATGATGCTTCAGCCACTACATTAGAAATAAGCAGAGCTAGGGAGTTTGCCACAGGTAATCAATCCCATTTACGGCGTTCCCATAATAGAAACTAAATTACAAACACAAAATTAATCTAATTAAACCGCTAATTACTAGACTGAAAGCCAGCCGCCGATCTCATTTCGTTCTCACTCGCTGAGAGAGGCGTCTGAATTCAATAGGCGATAATACCGTCCAGTGACGTCACTACCAAGAAACCTGGTAGTGAAATCTGATTGGTTGACATGTTTCTAATTTGGGATAATTATAGAATTATAAAATAATAAACAATCTGAATTCCTTCCATTTTTTCAAATATACGGCGGCTGGTTTTCAGACTACAGAATACTCTCAACTTGGGTAGCTATTTAATGCAGGGCTGTGATATTTTGGACTCCGATGCATATGGACTTTCATGTTGACGAGTTTTGAATGGTTCCGAGGGGAAAAGCAGTGAGTACCGTATATCAAGTGGCATGGTATATTGCGCGCGGCATCTTGTCAGTTGTGGAACAAGATGGCTAGTAATTTCAGAACTACTCATTATTAAAATATATTGTGTAGGTATGTTATTAGATGTTGAATAAGCTTTCATTCCATGTATAGTTCAAGTTTCTCCGTTATATGAAACTTGTTAAAATGTCAAAAATGTGCCAACCGTTGTTTGAAATATTATTACCAAATAGACAGGAAAATTAGGAAATTGACTTCTCACAAGTGTTAATACAGAATTTTAGATTTTTTTAAAATACTTAACGCGCAACATCGCGAGATATATATCACACAGAAGCTATTGAAAAACGCTATTTGCATGGGGTAGAAATTTCTAGTTTTTAGCTAAACGGAAAATATTTTTAAAAATAATGGGGAAACGTCTGTCATTTGATTCATTGCGTGAATGTATTGTTGACTTCGAATTACAGTATAACCTTCTGAACGCTAAAATCCACTTTTATTCTGTATTTTAGTATTTCACTCTGGCTATATTATAAACGGCAAACCATTCTAGTCGTTAGGCCACTAAGTTTATACCAAAACCTACTCTGACCGCTGAGGCCAGAGTATAAAAAATATACACCAGGCGATTTTATGCGTCCCTGCCTGGGAGGCCGATAGCGTTGAAAGGGTTAAATAAAAGCTATAAATTCAAATGTGAAGTTCCTGAAATTTGTTTGTTTTGGTTAGAAAGTCGCAAACGTTTCACAAGATTCATAATGGTAAGATTATGATGCATTCGAAGTCAACAATATTACTGATTTTATTTATTTATTAATTATAAGTACACATTCACGCAATGAATCAAATGGAAGACGTTTGCCAATTTTAAAAATATTTTCCCTTTAGTTAGAAACTAGAAATTTCCACCCCAAATAGCATTTTTCAATAGTTTTGTGTTTGAATATATCTCGCGATGTTGTGCGTTAAGTATTTAAAAAAAATCTAAAATTCTGTATTAACACTTGTGAGAAGTCAATTTCCTGTCTATTTGTAATATTTTTTCAAACAACGGTTCGCACATTTTTGACATTTCAACAAGTTTCACAAAATGGAGAAACTTGAACTATACATGGAATGAAAGCTTATTCAACATCTGATAACATACGTACACAATATATTTTAACAATGAGTAGTTCTAAAATTACTAGCCATCTTGTTCCACAACTGACAAGATGCCGCGCGCAATTAATATGCAATGCCACTTGATATACTCATCGCTTCTCCCCTCGGAACCATTCAAAAGCCGTCAACATGAAAGTCCATAGGCATCGGGGACCAAAATATCACAGCCCTGCATTAAATAGCTTACCAAGTTGAGTTGAGAGTATTCTGTAGTCTAAAAACCAGCCGCCGTATATTTGACAAGATATAATTCTACAATTAACCCAAATTAGAAACATGTCAACCAATCAGATTTCACTACCAGGTTTCTTGGTAGTACGTGACGTCACTGGACGGCATTATCGCCTATTGAATTCAGACGCCTCTCTCAGCGAGTGAGAACGAGATGAGATCGGCGGCTGGCTTTCAGTCTAGCTAATTACATGATTGAGTAAAACATTTATTAACTACTTATTGACCGAGCGTGAGGTCTGTACTAGTGAAATATCGGACCGATGTTTTTTTAGTACGGACCGATACGAGCGCAGCGAGTTGAGGTCTGTGCAAAAAACAGAGGTCCGATATTTCATTAGTACAGATCGAACAAGCGAGGTCAATAAGTAGTTTATTATATGGCCATAAATGTTGTGAACGTTCTGTGAAAACTCGACCCATCTTTCTTGCGAACTAAACCAAAATGGCAGACATTTTTCCATTTTTAAAGTACTTTCCGTTGAGCTAGAATCCTGAAATTTCTACCCCAAATAGTATTTTTCAATTGCTTTTGTTTGACATATTGCTCAAGATCGTACGTTAAGTAGTTGAATAAGAAATCATCTGAAATTCTAATACTTGTGAGAAGTAAATGTTATATTATTACGAACAATGTTATGAACGTTTTGAACATTTAAAAAACTTTCACAAAACGTGGAAACTCGAACTATACATCAAATGAAAGCTTATAAAATTTCTAACAACATACCTGCACGATATATTTCAACAATGAGTAGTTCTGAAATTATAATCCATCTTGTTGCATATACTGACATGACTGCCATTTTGTTTATAAAACTTACGGTCCCGAACGGCAGATTCCGCTTTGAGCGGGCGGATACGGGAAATATCCGACCGCTTATGAGCCAATCAAATTATAGGATTTCCGTATTCGGACCTCTCAGCGCTGCTGCCATATAATAAGTACTGGTTACTGAACCGCAGTTTGGAAAAATAGCAAGAGGCCTAGCCTTTCTGCATTTGATGCAAACGGATTTCCAAGTACGAGGATCATCACAATTATATACATTTAACAAAACCTTTTTATAGTAAATTTTAAGACCTGATTTGAAAGCGTATGAACTAGCGTTACTATGACGAAGTTTTTTCGTTAAAATGTTCCAGACATCTTTTTTCATTGGAGTTTAATAGTATGATCGACTGACAAGCTTCTAGTATTTCCAGGAAGTGCTAATGATGGACGAGCATAAGCATCAATTGAAGTTTGGTTATGTATAATGTTGTAAAGCAAAACTAAGTCCAGATGCTCGTGCCAAAAGGTTATACGTAGTAAATCAAGATCTTTAAGTCGAGATAAATAATAAACGTCGATTGTAAACCTTAGATTTAAAATGAATTTGGTCGCTCTTCGCTGCACTTTCTCAATGTCATTGATCAGTTCAACGGACTGAGGGCACTATACTTGAGAGGCAAAGGCAAAATTGCTCCTAACAAGCTGTAAATAGAGAGATTTTCTAGGACAAGTATCTGTCATCTCTAATGTTGATCGTCGTATCATCCAATTTCTAGCGAATAGGGCTTTTTGCAAATGTTCAAAGAGATATATCTCGGAAACAAAACGACCAAATCAAAAACTGTAAAATAACTTCGCAGATATTTTGCGTCCTCTATACAGGGAACTGGGGAGGGTTTATATGCACTTTAATAAAAGGACTCGGGTTTGAAACTTAATTATATACATTTCATTAGTTTTTAATACTAGAATTATCTTTATTTCATAAAACATTTCTATAAAGAGGGTTCATCAACTGAGAAAAATAGTATTTAAACATGTAAATCGAAATCCAATAAAAATTGTGCTTGTTTATCTTCTTCGAGTACAGTAAAAATTTAGCCTTAATTTACATTGTTCATGCAAGTGTTTATGAAATAAACCGAATAATACGTGGACGTATGAAGTTATGGCCTACGTGATAGACCTTATATAATTTTTAACCATAACCGTTTGCTAATTAATTTGGCACAATAATGCTTTGTTAAAATATTTTACAAAAAATTATAGAAGGTCTCCGAATCAACGCATCGGCACTCTGGCCACTCAGCTATTGAAAGACGGCCCGGACCGTAAAATATTTTCATATTTAAACATCGCGTTCTTCGCAAGTCACTACAAGAAGACATCTTATCTTCACAAGGTAAAGCGGAGCCCCTCGAACGATTTCCTCAAGTAGCGGAGCTACTCACAGCTCTTGTATACAGGAGATTTCTGAACAGTTTTGAAATTAAAATAGGATTTAACAATACAATGATAATAATATGAAAATCTTGAATGTTCGAACCGGGAGTCGAACCCAAGGCTAGGTCTCCGAATCATCAGCGCTCTGACGACTGAGTTATTGAGACACGGTCGGGACAGTCAGTGAAACGGCCAGGACAGTCAGAGCCACGGTCAGAAGAGTCACAGAATGGCGATGTTAAATACGAAAATCTCTGCTTAGTGGTCAGAGCGCTGACGAGACCTTGCGTTTGATTCCCGGTTGGGAAAGATTTTTCATATTAACTCCGCCAGGAGGTTATGTTTGTTTGTTTGTTTGTTTGTTTGTTTGTTTGTTTGTTTGTTTGTTTGTTTGTTTGTTTGTTTGTTTGTTTGTTTGTTTGTCTGTCTGCCTGTCTGTCTGCCGCCAGAATATCTCACAAAGTACTACACAGGTTGTCATAAAAGTTTGAATTTAATGAAAATCCGTTTAGAAGAAATAAATGAAGACAAATGATTGCGATCATTATTCATATTTTATTCGCAATAATGCTGGTACGAGTGCAATCGAGCATTTTATTACATGTGTAAGTCTGGCGAGTTTCTTTTTAAGCATTCCTAATAACCCGCTGGCGGAAGTATGCAGTCTCTGGGTGCCCTCTTGTTACTATTGTATTAAATCCACTCTTAATTTAATAAAAACCTATTATATATACATAACGTAAAGATGCATTATCTTTAATATAATGCATAACGTAAAGATGCATTATCTCTACCTCTATTCAACTTTGCCGAAGAATTGACTGAAGATCGTCCGGTAAAGTGTCCATTACTCTCTCCATTTGAGAACGAAGTTTCTTCTGAACTTCATCAGTAATTTGCGTCTCAAACGACATTGCCAAATGCTGAGAGGAAAGAAATTGCAATTTATCTTACAATATTAAATTGCACACAAAATGAAAATATTTATAATTTTTTATAATTGTATTTTGAAGAACACTTAAAATAATGTAATGCGCCTTTATATCTTATCGCGTCCGTCGCGTATTGAGTTGTTAATGCAATACAACGCAACGCAACACAACACAACACAACACAACACAACACAACACAACACAACGCAACGCAACGCAACGCAACGCAACGCAACACAACGCAACGCAACACAACGCAACACAACACAACACAACACAATGCGATACGATGCAATGCAATAGAATACTAATTACACTCAGCTAATTTGCAGGTATTGTCGAAATACTAAATTAATTTATGCTAATATAAATTAAACATGTACAGAAATTGAAACAATGGACTATCAATATATAACCAGAATAGAAAAATACATGATCATAATAATAACAATAATAATAATAATAATAATGATAATATTAATAATAATAATAATAATAATAATAATAATAATAATAATAATAATAAAAATCTGAATTTTACAAGTTCACTTCATGTAAAACTTGGGGGCATGTTTATGATGCTAATATATGCTGTTTTGGAAACAGCCAGTAAAGATGTATGTATAGTACATGTATGTGCCATGTTCAAATTAGCAATACATGTATAAAATGATTTAAAATACTGAACTATAATTTTTTTTGTGTGTCTGTGTGCTTTTCACACATTTTCATGCTCCTCTGTGCTTAACAGCGGTAGTCACATGTACGCATTGCGTACCTATTTTTATATATTGTTGCTATTATCAAACCAAATTAATTCAAAGGAAGCGTGCTCTCTCCTCCGCAGTGGCTTCCATTCGCAGGCGCGCGGGCAATCGTAAAGCGCGCGGAGAACGTCGGGAAGGTGGAAAAAGAGGTGAGAAGCGTCTGCCAGATAATGCGCGGTTCTCTGGCACGATTTGCGGTCCTCTGGTAAATGGCATAAAAAACCGACGATTTGGGAGAAATTCAGCACTCCCTTCTAAGTATCAAAGGTTAGCATGACGATTGTCATGAAGAAATAGTGCGATTACATGAATTTATTTGATTCTTGCTGTTATTTACGTGTCTGCCATTTTAAATCAATTTAGATGTAAACTATATTTCAATTAATTTAGACTTCTTTATTCCCTTTACGATAACCATAATGCAGAAGAAGATATAGAATGCTTTGCAATAAGTGCAAGTACGCCGGAGAAGGATTTTTTAACACCGAATTCGAAGCCGGCAAACGAAACGAATACGAAGAGATTTCAGTCAAGTAACAAATCTGCGGTTCTCTGGTCATGGGAGATAGCGACGAATATAGTTTGCACGAAGTACAACGTTTTCTTCAAGATCTAAGTCTAGAATGTTGTTCTGGACGTTATTAGTTCTGAATTCTTCTATGGAAATCACCCGGAACGAATAAAAAAATTCGAAACGCTGCCAGACTGACAAACGTTTTAATACCGAACGTTGAATCGTTGATAAACAAAGCCGACGAACTGCATGCGCTGGAATATTCTCAGCGCTAACTTTCTACATTACACCAAGCTCGCAAACGTACCACATGCACTACGTGTATACGTGAAACTTATCATAGGTAAGATGATCTATGTTTACAACAGTTCGGTGTCTTTTGATTTAAACTTCTCGGGTAGCGTTTGTTTACATTGCATAATTCAAAACTGGAAAATCCTGTCCTTGTGTAACAAAATTAACATTCTCGAGTTGAGAATTGTCTGTCAGCAATATTTTATTTGTTCACAATTTATGGATTTCCAACTTTTCCGTATGTTAAAGTTGATTATATATTGAAATTCCGAGTCTGGTGCCTAGTCCATCACGGAATTTGGGCACCATATTGACAACATTATCTGGCAGAGGCTACTTTTCTTTCCCTCTTCCCATCATTCCTCGCGCGTCTTCTCCGCCTCCGAGCCTCTGCGGAGGAGAGAGGGAAGCGTGTGAGTGTATTTCTCTCGCAACACCAAACGTGTGGATTTTCAAGGGTTATGTTTGATAATAGCAATGATATATAACCATTTCCAATAAGTCATTATTCACGTGTCACGTCAAAATGTTTAATTTGCATATCAAACAACCTGAAATATCTCAACAACGAAACGAAAAACTACAAAAGATGTCACTGTCATTTTTAGGGTTCTTTCAAATAAGACAGAACTTACGTTTCGTGTCAAAAGCACTTCAGCACTTTCATAAGTATTCTTCAAATTACAGTCATAAAAAAACAGGGTGAATTTTCATATCATGTGCAGCTCAGTAATTATAAAATGAATAAAGGGCATAATATAAATGCAACATAAAAAAATAACTGACCATTTTTTCTCTCGTTTGGAGTATTAAATCGACTATTTCTATTTCTTCTTTGCCGGATATCCATGACAATATATCCTAAAAAAGAAACAAAAATGTTAAAAGAGAAATTACTTTTAAATGAAAGTCTCTTAAATGCCATGTTTGAAAATGTTAATAGTTTTACAATATCTGCTCTCGTACTCAAGAAATGACGTTATCATACTTAAATTTTATGCCGGATTATAGAGTTTGAATGACGGCTTAATTTTGATGTACAGAGGAACAGTTTTTCAATTTTGACGTCATTTTTCAAAGTCAGGTCAAAATTGATGATATGACCTCAAAATTGAAAACAATAACTTCGCTGTACATCATAATTAAGCCCTGAGTCAAACTCAAAATGGCGGCATAAAATCACGTCATATCTCGGCTAGAAGAGCAGACATCGTAAAACTATTAACATTTCCAAAGATGACATTTAAATACTTTCAATTAAAGTAATTTACTTTTTGACTGAAATTCCCCTTCAACGTGCCTATAAACCCCAATTTAACGTTTGTTTCTTTCTTCCCATTCGTATAATAAAGCACTTGACGATTTGAGTGAAAAAATGATAAAATATAGAATATACTATTCAAGTATGCAGATAACATGTGAGTTACGTAATATTTCTCTTGTAGCAGGACATTGTGTATGCCAATCATGCCTGCATAGACGTCGTCTTCACTACCGTTTTAGAAATACAAATCTCAATATAATATAAATAGAATATTTTGGCATTTAACAATTTACGTTCCATATAATCCAAATCAGTAATATCTTATTTGGGTTGATGAGCACTTTAAATAATTATTGAGAAAAAGGACAATAATATTGTTTTGAAAAAGCCCGGTATGCAAAGAAATAAACTTTTATTTCTTGATTTAATTCCAGACTATTTCTTGATTGACTATGGTTATGATAAATGCTCAGTAGGTATTTTCCATATATAATTTCACCAAAAACAAAACGATAATATACATACAGCACAAGAGAGGGCTTCCAAGTGAAGAAGCTGTAATTTTTGTTGGATCTCACTTTGTCGATGCCTAAACCAGCCTTCAAAATTGGGAGATTTGAAAAAGTTCCTAGAAAACATTCCAAACAATATATACAAAGTCACAGAATGACAAATAATAACCAACTAATAATGATTAGCATATACCTCGCAGGCGAATAGTGCTTTTCAAGCAATCTGATTGGTTCCTCTAGCTCGGGATATCCTGCACTATTCACCTGCGGGCAAATCAAAATGGCGGACAGTTTTGCTTTGTTTACCGAAGCGGAGATTTTGTCGATAAACAAGGCTGATGTTGCAGAATAACGAGAAAAGTCAACAAAATTAAGTAGAAGAGTGTCCACAGGTATGTTTCTTTACAATTTTCTAGCCATTAATATATTCAAAAGTTGTAAAAACTGTTTTGTCGACAAATATCGAGTACGCCAAGTGCCGTTTATAGTGCCCAAGTTGCCAGCAGCCGTGTATTGTATAAAATACCGAAGAATATAAGAATGTTAAACTTGTTATTTCATTTGTGAGGTATATGCTAAAACAATTATTCCCCAGTGTTGGATATAGTGTGGATATTCACCTCCACTTCGGTGAATAATTGTTAAAAATATGTATATAGTGCGATAAATGGTTATCTTAAACTCAATAATTCATGAGATAATCAGCCAATTACAATAGTTCATTCAATCACCTGATTGAAGTTGGATACGCCAGTAAAACCCAAGATATTAGATGAAAACCGGTGTTCATCTAATTGTTAAGATCTCAGTTATCTATGCAAAATAAACAAGTTGCTGTATGAATAAATTTTACACACACTCATGAATAAAATCTCATGAGGGTTTATTTCAATTTAAATCGCTCGATTGAGATGCATATCAACAACTCGTTGATCGTGTTTCATCAGGGGAATCCAAACACTCGAAAACAATAAAACCACTCGGCCTTCGGCCTCCCCCTGATGAAACACTCAAACTCGATGTTGATATATTACATCACACTCTTTTGAATAAATAAGAATGTGATAATTGCTGCCGATTAGAACATATTTTACTTATACAAATTCTGCTAAATAATCAGATGGACTCAATGAGTAAATGGTACATTGCTGCACCATTCTTAAGCTCTAGATTTGTTCTAACACAAGACACTTGGAATTGCATTGACAGTTTTGCCCCAGCATTAGAGCAAGATGCATGGTTATTTACTATTTGTATCTTATTCTGTAAATACTAACGACTAAAGGCTTTTTTAGGTAAAATTAAAACTTTATTTTTGTACGAGGTTTCGGAGTCTTACTCCTCTTAGTTGTATATTCATTTTGTGTATGTATATCCTTTCAAAACCCTTGCAAATCATGTCAAGAGATAAGTTATAGTAATTTGTAGTTTTCAATCTTGTAATTAAAAAAACAAAAAAAATAGATGTGTAAATACTCTGTATCTATTGTAATTAATATTATTTTTTTTGAATTTCCAGCTAGCCTTCTTCGCAGAACTCCTTCTGGGCTGTTATTGAGAAGAGGTGAGAAAAAGTCGGGGGACAGAGTGCACAGAGTTGCCTGCGGAGTAGGCTAAAGGTTTTCATCCCATTTCATTTGAGGTAGTACTTCACTTGCGATAGTAACTTCTAGTATAGTAATAACAATATAGTAATAACATGTTTGAGAAAGTTGCTCGTCTAGGTTAGAGTAGTCTTGAGAAAGACTGTTAGTGATGGTAGTAACTGACGTTTCGACGGCCTCAGCGGCGGTCATCTTCAGAGTCAAGTGAAAGGTTTTGGTCAGGTTCGCCTATATTTATGTGTCCGGTTCATTATGTCACGATTGCGGTATGCGTGGAATCTGTGGTGGGCGTTGTCAGGGGAGGTGGGTGTTGTTTGTGGGTGGTGCTGTCAGTATTTGTTTGTCGGTGTTGGCGGGGAAAAAATCTCTACTGTTTGTTTGTTTGTTTGTTTGTTTGTTTGTTTGTTTGTTTGTTTGTTTGTTTGTTTGTTTGTTTGTTTGTTTGTTTGTTTGTTTGTAATGCGTTTTGGATAAGTCTTCTGTAAGGTGCCGGTAATGGTTGTGATCGGTTTAATGGTTGTTGTTCTACGTTTGTCTACTAACTTTCCAGTGTAAGTTGTTGCCTGTAGTTAGTGCAATAAGTAACACACTCTGTCGAGTCCAAGGTGGCGTTCGGCAATGTCGTTAGTCCCGTCTCCGATTTTTGTTACCCGTTTGTGTTCAGCTAGTCTCGTTTTTAGGTTTCTGTCTGCCGGTTTTACTGATATACGTGGCCTGGCAGTCGGCACATCTAACCTTGTAAACAGCACATTGTCTGTCGTAAGGTTGTTCTTTGTCTCCGTTAGTCAGTAAATTACGTAGGGTTTGCTACGCGAAACTGCACTACGCAAATGTTGTAAGGCCGTAAGATACGCGAGATAATCTCGGACGTACCTTTGATGTAAAGTATCGTCAGCTACGTTAGGTTCGTTGTTTTCTTAAAACGTTTCGTTTGATGAAGTCTGGGCTGTAGTTGTTTTTGTAAAACACACGTTATATGTACTTATTTTCGTTATGCAAGGCATTAGGTGTTGCAAATAAGTTGTGCTCGTATCGCCAGTGTTTTGATAGTAGTTGCTTTGTGTGAAGTAGGATTATAAGATGATTGGTCTAGTAGCCTGTCAGTATGTGTTGGTTTTCTGTAAACAGTCGTTTGTAGGCTGTTCAATTGTTACGAGTTACCAAACAATCTAGAAAAGGAAGTGCTCCATTCTGTTCAATTTCTTTGGTAAATGTTACAGTTTTGTTTCTTAATGTGATCGTAAAAATCGTCAATGTCGTTCACGTGTAGTGCACTAATGGTATCGCCAACGTAGCGAAACCAAAAAGG
The DNA here is from genome assembly GCA_035771165.1 of Paragorgia papillata. NCBI lineage: Eukaryota > Metazoa > Cnidaria > Anthozoa > Scleralcyonacea > Coralliidae > Paragorgia > Paragorgia papillata. Next base: position 632,499 of record JAWNZC010000385.1, on the reverse strand, counting down.
TAATGTCTGTCCTTAGGTGTCAAGGGCCCGTTCCCCAATGGATTGCATCACGATTTCAGCAACCACAACAGAGACTGGTGATCCCATTGCCGTACCGTGTAGTTATTTGTAGTGTTTGACGTTATATTGAAAGTAGGTTGAGGTTAGACAAAGTGTAAGTAGTCCCCAGCCTAGTCCCAACCTCTCTCTCTCTCCCTCTCCCTCTCCCTCTCCCAAGTGTAAATACTACCATCTTGAAAATGCTGAAATCTGCTAGGCGTTCTGGAGCACCTTGAACGGTGACGTCAGACCTAGGTACCAGTCTCATCATATACGCGCGCGCTTCAGAACGACGGTAAAGGATCTGGGACATTGTTATTCATAAATTAAAATAGGCTTGGTGATTCCCAAGAGACATTTAGATTACTTAAATATACGAGTAAATGCAAATTCGCTGCAGTTTTTCAGTGGATGTGGTCGTGTTGTGTAGCTGTTCGAAATCCTGTAGTCCGTCACGAAAATGTAAGTAATCTCGTTTGATATTGTACAGTAACGTTATATTAGTCTAATCGTCGTCGTAAATGGTGTTGTAAATATTTGTACAATGTTTATTTATTTAGTTTCAAACCGTATGGCAATAAATTTAGTAGACAGGTCAACGTGTTTGAATGTTTGTTGATGGTAGTTCGTATGGTAGCTACATAGACCACTTTCATAATAGCCACCTCTTTAAATATTCTTTTATGTGCATCTAAATGAGCCTTTCTGACCTCGTTATGAAGCAAGGATTCTTTGGAATTGCAGACACACAAACGAGGCTAGAAAGGCTTATTAAGATGCACATAAAAGAATATTAAAGTCAGTCGCTATTATGAAAGTGGTCTATAGAGCGTTTTCATCTGACGTCACGGTGGCCATATTGGTGTACCAAAACAATGAAATGGCGGCCATATTGGTGTACGGTATGGGAATTAGCTCTTTCTTATTCAAATATTTTGTATTGTTTCACCACCCCAATGGGGCCACCGATCACGTCAATCCCAGAAGATTCTGTAGGTCAGGCTGGGTCAAGAGTTGGTACAAAGTTATCCAGACGTTCACATTCACATTCAGCGTCGTTGGTGAGTTCGATATCGTCGGCAAGAGCGAGGGAAGTGACGAGGGGAGCCGAGTTAAAAGCCGAAGCGATTGAGCTGGGAAACACGTTAGCCCTTCAACAGGAAAGACTGCGAATGCGATAAGAGATGGAGCAAAGGGAACTCGGATTGCAGCAAGATGAGAAGCGAGTATATCTCGAAAGGGAAATTGCCAAAACCGAAGCGAAAGAGCGAGCTTTAGCTAAATTTGAAGCAAGTGGGCAAGCCTTGACTGAAAGTGAAGTAAGTGGACAAGTCAAAGAACATTCAACACGAGATAGTAATATATCCTCACTGCTCCCTCCACCACACAATGCCTTTGACTGGGATTAAGATTAGGGACAAATAATTTTCAGCTAAAGGCAGAATGTGGCGAAGCCAAGTGGGTGTGTCGCAGCCGAGGGGAGGTGGGTGGGACGCAAATTATCCAATCCTGATGTGTCTATCTTCGTGGGGAAATCGGCAAATGGTGAAAAGCACGGTTTTTCGGTTGCCTATACAGTGTGTATCAAAAAAATTCGAACCCTTAGAAAATGAATTAGCATTCTTTTCAAACAACCTATTGTAGTAGTTTGAAAGCCCTAAAAGCGCTGCGTTATAAATTAATCAGCACATAAGTTAAACGAAGCGAAAAAGCTTTTAAATACTTTCACCATGCATACACTTCAAGTTATCTTAATTTCTCAGGTGTATAAGACCGTGTGTTTTACGCATCTGTGGGTTCAGCGAAGTGCTTAGGGCTTTCAAACTACTACAATAGGTTGTTTGAAAAGAATGCTAATTCATTTTCTAAGGGTTCGAATTTTTCTGATACACACTGTATACTAGCTTGCATTCCCTTGGGCTTTGCAGGAATGCGGGTTAATTACTACAGCCATCTAATCCACCTCGCGTGGCATTACGCGGCGCAGGTTCCAGTGAGAATAGTAATATATCCTCACTGCTCACTCCGCCACACAATGCCTTTGACTGAAGGTGGGATTAAGATTGGGGACAAATAATTTTCCACGCACGGCGAACATCGGCTCTTGATGAAAACGTTCAGAACTTGCGAGAAATCTAATTGAATACTCGACTACTCCCCAATACTCAGAAAACCCTGTCTAAGACCCTGTCTATGTCACATGCAGAAATTAAATTGCTTCATCACAAGCACACGCATTCACGAAAAGCACTTGCATACAATAAATTGTGTCACCAAAAGCACGTGCATATGTAGCGATTATGTTTAATCTCTAGCGTGGGTTTGTATCCGCAGTCTTGTAAGTAGGTTTCCAGATCATTAGTTTTACGTAGTGCATTGACGTATAGATAATGTTTGTAGACCGTATTTGGCAAACGCAGTTTGTTCCTACGTAAGGACTGACGTAATGACCGTGATTCAGCAAGCTGACTGTCGCTGAAATGTAAGATATATAAACACAGCAACTCGATGTATTAGGTTAGATTTAAAAGCGAGAGTGGTGAGACTGAGGAACCGAGATGTGAGAACCGAGGTGCGATGTAGCTAGAGAAGACGTTTGTAACGTCCAGCTGTTCAAACTCGTTTGTCAATAAAGTTGTTCCAGAATCAGAGAAGAAAGTATTTTTTCTTCACTATGGCCCCAAAACGCGCTACACATACAATTAAATTGCCTCACCAAAAGCACATACATACATTAAATTGCTCCACCAAAAGCGACATGCATATATTAAATTGCTTCACTAAAAGCACATGCATACATTAAATAGCTTTACCAAAATATGCATAGATTAAATTGCTGAATCACCAAAAGCACATGTATACAGTAAATTGATTCACCAAAAGCACATGTATACATTAAATTGATTCACCAAAAGCACATGCATACATTAAATGCCTTCACCAAAAACCAGGCATATAATAAAAATGCTTCACCAAAAGCACATGCATATATGAAAATTGTTTCACCAAAAATACACTCCTACATCAAAGTCAAGCTTCACCCAAAGCATAATAAAATTGCTCGAAAGGCCAAAAGTGCATGTAAATTGCTTCAAGAAAAGCACATGTAAATTGCTTCACCAAAAGCACATGCATGCATGTATTAAATTGCTTCACCAAAATCACATGCAAAACGTTAAATTGCTTCACCAAAAGCACGTACATATATGAAATTACTTAACCAAAAGTACCCTCGTACATAAAAATCAGGCTTCACCCAAGGGATAATTAAATTGCTTCGATCAAAGGCATATATGCATGTAAATTGCTTCACCAAAAGCACATGTAAATTCTTCACCAAAAGCACATGTAAATTGCTTCACCAAAAGCACATGTATAATTAAATTATCTCACCAAACAAAATATGCCAGAGAAATTGCGGTGCACCGAAAGCAAAACTTGTCACAATACGAAAAGCAAGCGAACGCATTGCTTCACTCAAAACGCATGTAGACGGACTCAGCGTCACCGAAATGAGTACGACATATAAAACTTCGGTGTGTAATTTCATAAGTAAGAACGCGTAGACTAAAACGTATACAGTAAAGTTTAACGACACCGCTTCACCAAAAACAAGACGAATCGTACAAAACTTCGGTGCACCGCGACAGAAGTTCCTAAATAGGCTAGAATACGAGAGAATTTGTTCGGATTATCGCGTACCTCACCCGACGTGAACAGGATAAGACACTTCTGTTGCGGAAGTTTCGGGACTCTCTTTGCGGCAAATCACTCCACCTATTGTCAAACTATGACTCATCCTGAATACCTAACGCGTTTCAATTCCCAAAGCGCACATTTCACGGGCTGTCGACTCGACAGTGTCGAGGATAGACCCATCGCAGTCTTTAGAAATTTTTTTCGCACGCGATGAGTCATCGCTAGAATAAATAGAACATGTTTGTGACAGATGCAGTATATACCGACTCAATCGACAATCTCCAGACTTCTTTACTGCCGATGGCGATGGTGAACAGATGAACGACGACACTGTCACTGAAAAGCCAAACGAGCTTATTGTCGTCAAAGAAGCTCTTTTAAAAGAATGAAATAAAAGTAGCGTGCTGCGTAGGCAGTGTAGAAATAACAATCGAAATATTAGTAACTTAGGTTAGATATTAGTACTGCCGAAACAGAGAACGTAGGAATCTAACGTTTCGAGCGAAGGCCCTTCGTCAGAGAGAAACCTCTTTTAAAAGAAGCTGTGTTCGCTTCAAGTGACGTTCCTGAAGACGAGCCATGTCAACCACCGCCACAGAAACGTCAGAAAGTCAAGAAGACGCTTGGCTCCCTGACTACCATGCGGAAGTCGTCGCAGATATCATCGCCATTACAGTCGCCGCGCGATCGATTGCAGAAGGAGATGGATAAATACATAAAAATCCAAACAATTGATGGCGATGACGACCCTTTGGTGTGGTGGAAATGTCATGTTCGCGACTTTCCTTTGCTTAGTCAACTATCTCAATTCCTGCCAGCAGTTCGCCGTCTGAGAGACTATTCAGTAAAGTCGGTCAAATTATAACTTCGCAGAGAGCCCAGCTAAAGCCAGACCAAGCGAACATGCATTGAAGCAATTACTTAATTCCGCATTTGTGAAATTAGTGATAACATAGATAATGGAAGGGGAATTAATGGATAGGAAACTTAAAACGATGTTACGAAACCGGAAACGATGTTTGCACAACTTGCTATGGTAATTATACACTTATAAGCAGCTACTGTAATAATGCACCTAACGGATGCATTAGCTGAAATTAGACAATAGTGTAATATCACTTAAGTTCAGCAGTGTCTGATGTTAGCCATGTGAAAAATCTATGGGCGAGTGTTCGCCAGACAATATATATGGGCGAGAGTTCGCCAGACATTGTATATGAGCGAGAGTTCGTCAAAAAATACGTTGGACAACCATTAATTCGCCAGACATTTGTTGTGCTTGTCAATTGCTTCATTGGCTCGCATGGGAACGGTAGTTCAGATTGTGCCATATGGGTTGGCGAGTGTTCGCTGGGAGTCTTGTGTGTTTCCCATTCCTATTGTTGGATGATTGTAAACAATTGCTATGAATATACTTCATATGTGCGTGTCCGCTGCCTGAGTCATGTGTGTCCCTCGTTTCTACGGTTGGATGATTCCAATATAATTGCTATGGATATGATATGTGTGCGCGAGTATTCGCTGAGTATTATGTGTTCCTCGTTCATACGGTTGGATGACTCGGACCTATGTATTATTTATTTTAGACGATGAAGCATGAGTTGCAACGGTTGCGCTCATCCGTGGAGGCAATGACTACGGCCTCCGTTGAAAATTTGGTTCAGAGATTGTTAGACTATTCTTCGCGGCCGCTGTCGGATTTCAGCAAATACGACGCGTTGGCTATGATGGAGACCTTACACAATACTGCGCATGATAAGCGTCACGACAAAGACAATTACTATCGCCTGGCGTATCAGACCGTTCGTGCAAAGATTGATCTCCCGTCAGTGCAATTTCGCAGTTTGTTATTACGTCTTATTGGTGATAAAGACCACGAGTAGGTCTTTGATATTGTGGGTAAAGTTGAAAAGCGCTTCAAGCGGGATCGAAGCCAAAGTCAAAGGGGAAGTTTTACTTCACGAGTGTCTTACGCTGGCCGTGGCCGGACGGACAGTCCTCGTTGTTTTTATTGTCGACAGCCAGGTCATTTTCAAGCCCAGTGCATGCAACGCAGGAGGGACCTGTCCACACAGCGACCTGCGGGCAACACTGCGACCCAGTGAACACGATCTGAAGAAACTAAGCCTCAATAGGCAATAATGCGTGTTTACATAGTTGTTAGGAGAAACAACCATAGTCATAGTTGTTCGGACTGTGCATGTTTTTTGCATATAACTGTTTGCATAGAATAAGCCTTAATAGGCGATGAGTTGTGTTTCAAAATACCTGTCTGAAGAAATGTGCCTCAATCGGCAGTGATTGTGTTTTGTCTATTTTAAATCCAGTTTGATATTTTCTTTGTAGACAATAAAATATATTTTCTGTGCGTCTCTTAATGTTGTTTTCTTTGTCTTATTGATTTGGAATTCCGCTTAGTGGGTGTTACTTAATTTCCAATACCTTAATGGAATATTGTTTAGTGTTCGTTGTGAGACCGTTGCTAGTGAGTCCTGACAGTTTTGAAATGGGTACCTAAACAAACCCTCCTGGTTTTCCGGGCAAAGCTGTCATCTCTCTGCTGGCTTTGGTTGGTGGCGTATTTTTGTTGATAGTGGAGTATTTTGCTCCTTTGTTTCAGATGAAATTTTGCTCCTGGGAATGTGACGAAACTTTTCATACTAGGGTCATTCAAGTAGCCATGGAGCAACAACCCCCAGTAAAATGGGTGGATTTTTTGGGCAACCCCACCAAGGTCAGCGAGGGGATGGCAGCGAATGCCCGTTTGGTTCCGGTTGTGGACAATGTTACGCAGGGAAAGACTGTGGGACATGTCGAGGACTTGTTTTTTCGTGACCCTGATTCGTTTCGACCAGGCGAGCTACATACAAATGTTGCATATTGGGAAGCCATCACGAAGCAGCAGTCTTCAGCCATTCAATCGGACGTTGTGCGTTGGGTACGAGAAAAAATATCGGTTTTTGAGTTTGCTCGACATTTTAAGGGTTCTTATAAGGCTCAGTCCTATGACTCGGATTGTCCGCCACGGAGATTTTTCCCCAATAATCAATCTTGCAAGCCTTTTGTGACGTTTGTCCGTCAGACATTATTAGATCGGTTGCGAACTGGGGCAGTTTCGTTGTTGGGAAGAGTGGGAGAAGTTGAGCCACCGCACATTGTTCATCCACTTACGGTGGAACCAAATTTATGATGCTCGTTATTTAAATTTGTGGATGAAGGATAAGCCTTTTACTCTTGATAAGCTTTGTGATTTGCCACGTTATGTGTCGAAAGCTTCTTATGAGACGGTGCTCGATGATAAGTCCGGATACTTCTGCTTACGGATGATAGCACTACCTTCTTTGGCATACAATGGGGAGGATGGTTTTTCACGTATAATACATTGCCTTTTGGATGGAAATGCTCCCCTTATGTTTACCACAACACTGGTTTGGTGGCTACGAATTTCTTTCGCTCCATTGGAGTGCCATGTTCTTTGTACATTGATGACAGGCATAACGGACAGTTGCAAGTTCGACTCCACGAGGGTGCTTATGCTAGTTTCAAGACGGAAGATCAACGTAGATTCGCGGCCGCTCAATCCGCGATTTTTCTGATATCATATCATCTGATATGTTTGGGCTATTTTTTGGGCTTAAAGAAGTCTGTTTTGGTTCCTCGGTTGGTAGTACCTTATCTTGGGTTTTCGTCTGATTCTATGTTGCAGGTGTTCCATTTGCTACCTCATAAAAAAGCTCGTTTTCTTCAGCTTGTTCGAAAAATTTTGGACAGTTAAGACACTTCAGCGTCTAGTGGGAAAATGTGTTTCCTTTTCTTTAGCCGTTCCTGCGGCAAGATTGTTTACTCGGGACATGAATGGTATGATCCCGTGGGGTTTGCGTACGCTTCGACCAATTCCTGTATCTGGTCCTTTGAGAAAGGAGATTGAACATTGGTTGTTTCTAGAAACGTGGGATGCACCGCTTCCATGGCGTGACGAGCGACATTTTCGTGTGTCACTGGCGACTGATGCTTCTGCGGCTGGTTGGGGCGGTTCTGTCCTGTCACCTGTGGTCCAGGACGTTTCGGATTATTGGATTGGCGAGGAATTGTCTTGGGATATTGCTACGAAGGAAGCTGTGGCGATTGAGCGAGTATTGTTGTCATGTCGTGCTGTTCTTTCAAATGCCTGGGTTGATGTTTTGGTTGATAACCAGGCTGTTATTCACTCGTGGAATAACCAAGGCGGTAAAAGTGCTTCGCTTAATAGTGCCATCAAGAGGTTATTTTTTACTACTTTAACCTTAAACATTTCCCTTCATCTATCCTATGTTCCCACTGGTGAAAATCCCGCTGATGTGCCTTCACGACGATTGTCTGCGATGGACAGTCAATTGACTGATTCACTTTGGAAAGTCGTTCAGAGCAAATTTGGTGGTGAAGGTCATACCTGTGATATGATGGCCCTAGACTCAAATGCCATGTTGGATTGCTTTGGTAATCGCTTGCCTCATTTCACACCCTATCCGACACCTGAATCGGCTGGAGTTAGTGTGTTTGCCCAGGATCTGGATTCCCACCGTTTGATTATGCAGCGTCCATATGTATTTCCGCCGTCGGTATTAGTTGGTCCCGTGCTTCGTTTCCTTGAGTCCTATCAGCAATCGTGTATCGTGTACCATTGTTGTGTTGGACGTATACCCTAGGAAGTACTGGTGGCCTTTACTTCAGTCTCGTGCGCGTTCGTCCAGAAGGTTAGCCTTCGCTGGAGATGTTAATGCTCTGCTCGTTCCTTCAAAGCATGGATGGATTGCTCATTCAGGACTCGGTGGTGATCTCTGGGCATTTGCCATCGTATTTTAGTGTAATACTGCAGTGTAACACTGAATAACGTTATACCTCCTTTTTCTGTCATGTGATTTTGTTCAGTATTGTAATGAAATCAATTCATTTGTTGAACTTAGTAACGCTGTTTGTCTCTTCTTTTACTTCAACTCTTTAGATTTTGCCTCTGATAGCCAAATTATTTGTCCCGTCAGTGAAATGCCCTGAATGTAGCCATGCCAATGACAAGGATTTTCGTTTCTGTCAAAGATGTGGATATAAGCGACGGATCCAGGCCCCTCCCCGCGTAGAGTCGGGGCTTCGTGTCGACCTTGAGGTGATTGATAATCGTCTACAAGAATTGTTCAATTATGATCATGCTACCAAGTACTCGAAACAGAAAGACTCACTACAACGCGAGTTGGAGTCCTTTTTGGCGGCTCTTCCAGGCAGTATTACCTTGGCTACTGTAACACCACGGGATGTATGTCGTTTTGTTGTTTTTAAAGATCAGTATGGAAAGACGCAGGTTCATAGAAACAGTTGTCAGTTTTTGGGTCAACGAGGACAACACCCGTGCGGTTGTCCTTTACACTTGTCATATAAGACGGTTGATTCTTACATTGGCAAGTTGCGCTCAATCTTTCATGCCCAGGGTCGCTCCGGTGAATGGGATAAGCGGCTTGCCTTGGGTAACCCAGCAGCTGACCAGTCTGTCAAGGATTATCTTAGATGTATTACGCGAGAACAATTACAGGCTAGAGTTACGCCAAAGCAAGCTACTCCCTTTTTTGTTCATAAATTAACTCAATTATCATTGCACTTGCAGCGCAAACTTGAAAGCCCGGACATTCCTTCACTTCAGAAGTTTATTGTCGCTCGTGACCAGGCTTATTTTAAGACTGCATTTTTTAGTGGGGATAGACCGGGCGATCTGTCTCAAGTTAAAGTACCTGAGATTTTGCGTTTCCCAAATGATGATGGATTTTTGTTTAATCACATTTGGGGAAAGACTTTGAGGGATGGGGATCAGAATGTTTTTGGGATCAGGCGCAACACGCACACGGCAATTTGCCCTATTAATGGCATCGAGCAGTATATGGATATCGCACAGCGGTTATCTATCGATCTATCCAGTGGCTATTTATTTCGCCCTACGACTCCGACGGGTGGAGTCCAAGATTCTCCCTTTACTTCTGCCGCTGCTGAGGCACGCCTTAAGGTATACTTGAAGGAAATGAATGCAGACGAAGGCGAAACCCTACATGGTTTTCGATCTGGTTGTGCAATTACGCTAGCACTCACTGGAGCAGATTTATCAGAAATCATGGATCATGTTGGTTGGTCTCGTCGTCATACTGCGCTTTATTCCCTACAGCTTGCAAAGGTTCTTAATCCCGCTGGTGCATCCGCACGCCTTTCGTCATCTCGTGCTGCAGAGGTGACCGAGCCATGGAACGATATTAATGAACTTAAGCGATTTGTTTGCGCTTTCCCTCCTGATAGTATGCGAAAACGACAGTATTCTGATTTGTCCTGATTTTCACCCATGTATAGTTTGGGAGTTTGGGGTGAGATTGGGGTGTTTTAGAAGGATATATTATATGGTTTTTTGAGGTTGTTGGGTGTCAGGGAAGTGATCCCGCTGTGTTTGTGGAAAGACAAGTTTAGGTGGCGTGGATCACCATTATCCCCAATCCTTAATTATAGACTGAGCATGATTGTGAAGGTTGTGAATAGAATACTATTCATAACCCTTATAATGATATGCGAAGTAACAATTAAGACATATATTATACCATATGCGCTTGATTGAGCAATCACACGTGTGTTTTATGATACGAGGAGTATAAATATGGGAGAAATCCTCAGATCTAGCTCAGTTTCTTTCCAGCGGACAAGTGACCAGGACGAACGGCCCACCCACCCACCCACTCATGATTTACGTGGGTCGTAAAACTCCTGCCACCCCTAAGCCATGCTTTTCAAGCCTGGCTTAGGCCGCTGGATCACCATTATCCCCAATCCTTAATTATAGACTGAGCATGATTGTGAGGGTTGTGAATAGAATACTATCCAGTTCCCCTTCCATTATCTATGGTGATAAGGAAAATACTCAAAATAGTTTGCACCTGACCAACAGTAACACTTTGGAAGCAGTAATGATTTGTTCTATAGAAGTTGATTTACTGAAGGCTGTTGATAACGAGGCAGTGTATCGAAAACTTGCGTCAAAGTCCTCGGAAATGGAACAGCTTCTTATGTTCTGAAATGTTAAAAATGTTTTGTTCTAAATGTTAAAAAGTCCTGAAATCTGTTGTATTTTGTGTAAATTGTGTTTTATATGACATTTTAATGTTTTATAATCTCCGGAATTCTATAAAATCTTCCCCCAAAACGCCATTTCAGAGACTCTAGATTTCAAAATTTTCCGGGGGGACACCCCCCCCGGATCCTCCTAGAGACTTCTCGAATTGTCCCCCTAGGCCTGGGCCCCCTCACAGCTGAAATGGCAAGGCCCCTAAATTGGGCCCACTCCGAGCCTGACGTAGTCAGTGTATAAGGCGTACTAAGAGTGCCCTTCTCGATGATCAGGTTGCCAGATAGGAACAGCCAAAAGATAGAGTTTTACCGAAATTATCCCAAACTTCGCAACAATACTGCATGTGTGTTTTAATCGAGGAATTATATATATGCCGTCTTTAGCGTTTCTTGCGGTACAAAAGGCCTAAGGCCTAGGTCAAACGTCGCTCTTCTGATGCGCCGAACGTAATGCAAATCAGCATAAACAAAGGATTTAGCTTATTATCATTAGGTTCAGCGCATGAGAAGAGTGACGTTTGACCTAGGCCTAATTATTTTTATAACTCCTAATCCGGAGACTACCTTTTTAGAAGTATACTTGAAATGCTCGTCCCACGTCAGGTGTTCATCAACTTGTAATCCAACAGTTTTGCTAAGGGTGACCTTTTTATTTCTTGATCACGAACTTTTAAGGAAGGAGAATCTTCTAAATTTAATAATCTTTGTCTTGAACCAATAAGCATATATTCTGTTTTTGCAACATTTAAATGCAACTTATTGGCTTTTAACCAATTATTTATTTTATCTAGTTCGCAATTTGCCCTAGTTTCCACTTCAGTTTTATTTAAACCACTTATTGTGATTTGTATCATCTGCAAAGCGACATGGAGTACTCGTATTAAGGAAGTTTGGTAAATCATTTAAGCCAGCACTAACAGTCCTTCTCATGCAAGACTACACTAGCCTGGGCGATCAACTTTCACAAACATGTATACTAAGAACTTTAGAAGTGAATTTTATCGCCAATTTGGTATGTATTTATCACACTTTCACTTTTATTTTAGTATTGAAATGTTGTTCACATTGTAAAACTTTATTCTCTGTATCTTTAACTGCGGTCTTGTTGTTTAATACGAACAAACATTTTGTTGGTTATCGCATACCAAGACCTTGTTTTTTTATCAAACTAACTCAAACCTCGGCCTTAATAACTCTTGATACAATGCTAAACCTCGTCCAATAATTGTTAATCCCCGAGCCCGGGCGTAGGGCCGAAGGCCTGGAGCCCGGTGAGGGTGCTAATCTCGACATGCGTGTAGTCCACTTTACACGCGTGTAGAAAAAGCGAGGGAGAATAGTTGGACACTGGTGACTAGCGACGAAGAAAACTATAAACTCTCAAACAAATCACGAACAAATAGTATTTTGCTTTCGTTTATATAAACGAAACGAAATGGAGCACGAAGAAAAGAAGGATACAAACAACCCGTTTAATATATCTTGAAGAGAAACCAGAGAACTTGAAGAAACCAAACGCCGTATGGTAAACAAAAACTCGATCTGCAGTGTTTGTAGTCACTCCGTGGTCAAATAATTTTAAAGTTAACGGTAGGATTCAAGTTTTCGCTTAACCTAAACAATATACAGCTTCACGTTTTTGTGCTTTCCCTTTGCTCGTCCAAACCATAAATGAGCTTAACTAAAGCTAACTTAAAACACTACCTTTATAAGCTTATGTAGACGTGATGTTTTTTAATGGCATTGCATGCACCTTTTATTATTAATTACTCATGGGCTTTGGCGATTTTTTTGGCTGTATTTCCAAATTTTCGACTGAAACGTTGTCTGTTTAATACTTCTTTCTAGAATCCGATTCTACCGAATTGTTTTTATCTCGTACTCTATTATAAATGTAATTTTTGAGCCGTTGACTTTTAATTCTGCCTTTGCAAAACATGTATGCATAGGGAAGCCATTTAAAGCTTGTTAAAAATAATCCCTTTTGAAACCTCCTAAAAACATATTTTATACAACCAGAATTTAATAATAATGAAATGTAAGTTTTGCTTTGATATGTTAAATCAGTTTAGTCATCTTATCCATAAATTATAGAATTATCTTGAGGATTATCATTTGTTTTTATATCTGTTTGTGTTTATATATTCGCTGTATATCAGGTGTGTTTATTTTAATCAGGGTGGGTGGGTGGGGGGTGTTTCAAAAAAGCATTTAATAAAAGCAGGCGAGGGGTTGTTGCATTCATGTATTTCTAGTTATTAGGTAGTTCTGTATCACATTTATATATACCAATGTTTTATCTATCAATCAATTTAGAATGCTTGCATGGTGATAAATATTGTAAAGAAGTGACAAATGCCAACATCATGTTGGCCCACGTCATATAAACAAAACTAAACAACCAGAATTAGGTCTAGGACCATTACACATTAGGACCATTTAAACGGGAGAAAATAACTCGCGACTTAATTAAGACGCGTCCTATTTGAGTTGCGAACACACTCGTACAAACGGTCAATTTCTAATAAGTCGCGACTTATTTTGGACTAGCTTTAAACCCTGTTCTTATCTTAGTCGCGACTTACTTTGATCACGAACAAATTGATCGTTTACACGAATGTGTTCGCGACTTAAATAGGACGCGTCTTAATTAAGTCGCGACTTATTTTCTCCCGTTTAAATTACCCTAATGGCGTAGTTTCGTACTTACGTTTATTTAAAAACTAATTATATTACATAATAGAATACATGATGCTAAAGCTCAGCTTGAAAAATCTGCTTTTGGCAAAACATGCTTAGGAATATGATCATCTTATAAAATGGAAGGATTCTTCTCTTCTAGCCAGCACTACTTCAATTAAATAATGAGGGGATATATTGAAGTTTTCAAAAATCCTACTATTTTACAGGAGAGTCAGCCGTTGAATTGCACTTGATTAGCTTTCTTCGGTCAACAATCCTGGTTTCATTATGTATTTGAATTAACTTTAAAATATTCATAAAAAATTATGATATTTAGAAATGTCAAGTAAAGTCATATAAAATTAATTGAAGAAAATAGAAGAGGAGAACCTAAAACTAATATAGGGCATATGTATATTCCCAAACCTGTATAATCCAGTCCAGTTTCCCTTCAATCCCGTCGTAAGTTGTGGTCCAGAATGTTCCACTGTCTTTAGAAATTCTTCTGCGTCAAACGACTTCAGTTTGGGAGGAAGCTTTTAAAGTAAAAAAACCCAACTAACACATCAGCAACAGTTATGAATGTACATTTACAAGTAGGGCGGTGAGTTTAGGAGAAGTTTTGGACCTTGAGCCACCGAGAGAAAGTTTGGGCCCAAGGTCAAAAAATTATTTTTGGGGCCCCCTCTTCCCATTCCCTCAGATTCGTCCTGTTTTATTAAACCTGAAAAACTCATTCATATTTCTTGAAGGAAAAACAACAGAAATCTATGTTTAAAGAGTGTCTTTATAAGTGATAAAGTACGATCATTCACGAGAGATGAAAATAGATCTTATTAGTATTCAATCAATCAATCGATCGATCGATCAATCAATCAATCAATCAATCAATCAATCAATCAATCAATCATAATTTATTTATCCACGTTGTAACAGGTCAGCGGTCTTGACCTGTGTATATATATCGATCATCTAGCGTTAATGTTGAAGATCTCGAGAAGCTATGAACTTTTAGTTAGAGGTAGTTAAATCCTTATTTATTACTAAGCGAATATATAACTAATACCTAATAAAGTCACCAAACCGTTTGGGTTCGTTTATTACTCTTCCAAACCGGCTAGTTCGAGGATTCGTAGACGACTGAGACTCCTCTGACTCCTGAATAGCTCCTCTGTCTTCTTCTCGTGGGCTATATTCGGATGTCGAGCCAGTGGCGTTAGTAGAGTTTTCTTCAATTTCCAAGTCCAAATAACCATTCTGGTAACTACTTTGGTGACTACTCCTAAGATCTCGTCGATTTCTTCGCAGCACTTGTCTTGACTCTGTGACAACTTCAAACGATCTTGGAGCTTTCTTTTTTACCACTTTGGCCTTCACCAGTCTTTGTGTTTCTTGATAGGGGCCACTCGGACTGTTGCTCCTTCTTTAAGCTCTGGAAGATCTCTAGCGGTTTGGTCGTAGTAAAATGCTTGTCTGGTTTGATTCTGCTTGATCTTAGCGGCCACATTTCTTTCAACTTTTGGCTGCAACAAACTGCTACTTGTGGGCAACAAAGTTTTTGTTCGCCGACTCATCAGCCGTTGGCAGGACTCGATCCGATTCCTTGGGTTGGAGTATTCCTGAAATCTAGGATGGCCAAATATGGATCTCTCCCTGCTTTCTTAGCTTTCTTCATAAGACGCTTTGCAGTTTTGACAGCACTTTCAGCTTTGCCGTTACTCTGGGGATATCGTGGCGACATGTTCAAAGTCCCACTCTCTGCTGAACTGACAAAACCTCTCAGACGAAAATTGTGGTCCATTATCAGAGACACAGGTATCCGGGATTCCATACCGAGCAAACTGCATCTTCAATTTTCTAACAACAGCTTCAGCTCGTGTATCTTCCAAATAATCGATTTCCCAGAAATTCGAGAAATAATCAATAGTAACTAGATAGCTACGTTCCTCAAATACAAACAGATCAACTCCGACCTTTGCCCAAGGACGACTTGGAACACCATGTGACATGTAACAGGTCAGCGGTCTTGACCTGTGTATATATATCGACCATCTAGCGTTAATGTTGAAGATCTCGAGAGCTTATTGTTAAAAATAGAAAAAAGAGGATGTAACAGGTCAGCGGTCTTGACCTGTGTATATATATCGACCATCTAGCGTTAATGTTGAAGATCTCGAGAAGCTATGAACTTTTAGTTAGAGGTAGTTAAATCCTTATGAATCGGACAGGAGAAGTAAATAAATATGAAGTAAAACACACGTAACACCTAGGAGTACAAGACTCGTTAAAACGAGTACGTGTCATACAATAAATTTATAAATAAATAAATTACAATTGTACAATATAGAAATGTGAAAATATGATAGACAATATGTAAAAATAGAGTTATACTTAAGTATAAGCAATTACGAATGTACAGTGTAATAGATATGAATATTACTAACAATTATATAGTTACGTTCATGTAACATAAATGTCTATTTCCAGATCTATGTTGTTCAAAATTTTCGAGATGTTTTGATATCAGATAAAATACAACTTTAGAATGTTTGATATAGCTTCTCAAATGAATCAGTATTTTAAGAAAAATTTGAATAAATGTTGCCTTAATTTATGCAAGTGTTTGATCACATATTTCAAAAACTCATTAATAATTCACGAGGAAAACACAAAGGAAATCAGTACCATGTCCGTGGTACCCTGCGAGCGGAGCCTTCTTTTCCTTATTTCTTCGCTGAGAGAGAGGAAGAAAAGTAGGCTCTGCTGTATTCGTGTTTGGCTTCGTCCAAGATTTAGGACGAAGTAACCCGTTTAAGACCCGTTTAACCGGTTCTCGTTTTGTTTTCTGCTCTGATTGGGACTGGGTTCGAGATTGTTACCAAGCAACTGACATGCATGCGCAATGGAAACCAGTCACGAATACAGCAGAGCCTACTTTTCTTCCTCTCTCTCAGCGAAGAAATAAGGAAAAGAAGGCTCTGCTCGCAGGGTATGTCCGTGGTTTTATATCTGATAAAGAAACCTCCTCATTTACATAAACTTTAGCTTTGATTTTCTCGACTTAGACAACGTTATTTTTCAAACTTACTACGCCAATGAACTTACCAAATAGGTCGTTTTTGAAGCTATTTAAAACATTCGCAGTACGTGTTTTATCAGATCTAAAACACTCGGCTATCGCCTCGTGTTTTAAATCTGAGAAACACTGCTGCTCATGTTTTAAATATTACCTAAACTCCGTCTCAGTACTGATTTCCTTTGTTT
Organism: Paragorgia papillata; assembly: GCA_035771165.1. Taxonomy (NCBI): domain Eukaryota; kingdom Metazoa; phylum Cnidaria; class Anthozoa; order Scleralcyonacea; family Coralliidae; genus Paragorgia; species Paragorgia papillata. Next base: position 615,690 of record JAWNZC010000385.1, on the reverse strand, counting down.
TTATCTCAGTTTGACATCTTTAAATCAATATATGTATAGGGATATTCTCCAGGGGCTTGTTTTTTAAGCCGTTCAATAAGCTCGTAGCCCGTGTTTTCTCAGGTCTTAAAAAACATCAATATTTCATGAGGAAAACACAAAGGAAATCAGTACCATATCGGTGGTTTTATGATAAAATTGACGTCATAAAGAATACTAATGAATATACAATTTTATATAAAGAACACTAGTAGTGATACCCCCCACTATAGACCCCAAAGGGATGCCGCCTCATTAAATATTCAACTTATTATTTATTCATTCTCAGGCTCCTTTAGGATCCCCTAACCCTAATCTCATTACGTCATTATTTCTCAGGCTCCTTTGGGACCCTCTAAACCCTAATTTTTATCCCTAACCCTAGCTGTTACTGAACCCCCTGGTTTTCACTACGCCATTCCAGACTGATTTCCGTAGGTAAAATACCGTCGAGTTGTTTCTTATAAGTACTAAAGTACGGTGTTTTATATATACACTTTACCCCAACAGTGCGTACGGTAAACGTTTGACAAGATGGATATTATTTACGACGAACTAGAGAGATATAACATTGAGATCGAAAAAGAAACTTTGTCTTTTCACATTAAAACTCTTCTACAAGAACACCAAGATCTGTACGATAGTGTAAACGACCAAATCACTAGAGATAGCTTGGCGAGTAATCTGAGTGTTATTTACGAAGAGATGAATGTCAACAATTTTGGTCGAATTATCGCCTATTTAACCCTAGTGTATAGAGTAAACGAATCCTTGGATGTAGAATCAATTCGAGAAGGTGTGCGAAGAACGATAAACGATTTGAGACGTATAGATTTGACAAAATATAAACGAAATAAAACTTTATCCCGTTGGTTTGGTTCACTGCTTCTCAGACTATTATTTGCATATTTCCAGGTGTAAAACCCATTGAACTAAAAATAACTGGAACGCTACGTTCAGTAAACTGCGCATACAAATCTTGAAGCCAAAATTTGACTCCCATGAAGCCAGTTTTGACTCCCAGACACGCACTTCCACGCGTGTTTCTACTTTTTTTGTTTTGGCCGTGTTTGTTTTTTTTCGTGGAAAGGCTGGGTACGACTTGCATAATTTGGCTTCAAACTTCCGGTTGAACGTAGCGTTCCAGTTATTTTTAGTTCAATGGTAAAACCTCATTAGGAGGTCATTAGCAATTTGAACAAAAGAACGAGTCTGGGCGAGTCCGGGGGACGTCAGAGCTTAGACAAAGAAATGTTGATTAATATGCGCGTAACCATAGAGTTGAACAGCGTCACTCTGCTTGGTGTATCATTCGCTTACTGTTTGTCCTCGAAGAAAGATCGTTGTAATGGAGTGTCTACACGGTAAACCTGCATCTAACTCAACGACCAAGAATGGCTTATTCTGGTACTGTGGACAAAAACCTAGCTGTCAGTTTTTCTGCCCTGAAGAAGATTGTTATATGTTTGGCAAAGCGGTAGATGCTTTTCGAACAAGTGGCTGTCTACATCCAGTCTGTCCTACCCATCAGAAATTGGCGACACTGCGAATGGTTAAAGACAAAATGAGAGAAAGTTACGGGAGACCTTACTTCGTCTGTTCTGAGCGAGAGAATCCCTGCACGTTTTGGCAATGGGGGGATGTCTTCGAGAGTCCAAAGCCTTTGTGTAAACACGGAATGGTTTGCCGTACTCGTAAAGTCAAGAAAGAAGGGGACAACCAAGGTCGTCTGTTTTACTCGTGTCCCAACGAAAGATGCGGATTCTTTGAATGGAAACCTACAGAGAGCTCGCCACGAATTTATAACATTGGGTGTCTTTTCAGCAGTCCATTACAATATCAATACAAGATCGCAGAAACGGGTGAATCCTTTACAAGTAGAAAGAGTGACTCTAAAGAAGCGTATGAAGAGTACCTTTTTCAAAAATCTGTCGATGCATTGACTGAAGACATAGAAAAACTGAACATTTGTTGAACTTATATAATTTTGTATTCTAATTCAATATGTAATAAATATGTTTGCATTTATATCGTGTCGTTTACTCCAATATATTCATTTACCTCTAACCTTTGTCGCGTGAACATGACTTGCTGTGGAGGTTTACCACAAATAGCCATTCGTAATATTTTTCGAAAGATTCGCTGTATATCAGCGTGCTGTGGGGGGGAAATCGTCATACAGGCATCCGAATTAGATGGCGGAACAGTACCTTCACGATCTGTATTACAACCCAAAAAGTCCAGCAAGTTTTGGCGGCGTAGATGCCTTATACCGTGTCGTAAAAAGTGACGGAAAATTCCAGATATCCCGAAACAAGATAAAAACATGGCTTAGACAACAAGATACCTATACTTTGCATAAACCCGTACGACATAATTTTAAGCGAAATCGTGTTATTGTTGGAGCGATGGACGAGGAGTGGGAGGCTGATCTAGTAATTATGGATTCGCTTAGTAAAACAAATAATGGTTATAAATACGTTTTAACTGTTATTGATGTACTGTCCAAATTTGCGTGGGTGGAACCATTAAAAACAAAGACTGGAGAAAGTTTGATTAAAGCCTTTGAAAAGATACTAAAGAAAGGAAGGAAGCCTGAAACATTTCATACCGATAAAGGAACTGAATTTACCAACAAACGCTTTCAAAAGTTATTGAAGGATAAGCACATTCGATTTTTCACAACACACAACGATACCAAGGCATCCATTGTTACAGGTACACTTTCTAAAATGTCAGTTTCTATCTCTCCAGGCAACTCAGAGGGTGCCGTTTCTGCAGTCTCTTCTGTATTCACCGATTCTTCAGGTTTATCGTCGTCTGCTATGGGTGTTGTAGGCGGTATGACGTTTACACGTACTGGTCTACTCATTCTTTTATCGTAATAATTCAGATAACGTTGAAGCGACTGATCGTACATTTTCACTTTCTCGTCTTGTGTTATATCTTGACGTTTAAGAAGATTTTGCATTTCTGAATCTAGTTCATTCACCTGCGCTGTTAAAGGAGTGACTAAGGGTTTCTTTCTATCTGTCATATGTTCTGGAACTAGTACCAATCTCCTGACGTGTTCCATTATTTTGTTAAAAAACTTGCCAGCTGTTCAAGTACAGGAACTAAGAGAAACGGTAGAAAACCTTCACCTTCTTGTAGAATAACTTTCTTTCTTTTTGTTACTGGATGTCGTTTATCAGCAACAAACTTGATATGATCGTTATAAGGGGCTAGTTTCCTTGCTGTTTTCGGAGTAATCTTAATTGTTTCACACCACACGTTCAAAAGACACTGTCTAATGGCTTCTAATAAATCGTCGTCTGCAGCTTTTATAATTGCGTTTCGCAGTTGAGGATTACACTTTGCCAATACTTTTAAAACGTCGCAGTTCCTTCTTATACAAGCAGACATTGTCAAATGATCGCATTGTCACTGAACCGCCCCTTTTATACTCTGGGCTGGTACACGTAGTGGGTGTCGGTCGGAAAGATCCCGGACCTAACTCGGATTTCATCTGGACAGGTCGGAGTGAGATCGACAAACAAGTAGGAATATGGCTCTTTAGTCGCCAACTGGTAGGCTTGCTGAAAAAATTTTGTGTTGCTAGGATACAGTTGCTTAGCAAGATGAACTACTTGACTTGCATCGCGGACATTTTTGGTTAACACGAGATAACTAGCGTTTAGAGAGATGGTACGGTGATCTTTGCTTTGATGAAATAAGTTTTGCACGATATAAATTACACTGAGATTCCCATGGTGTGATTTTTTAGTAAAAAGTTTAGCGATTATTGCGTCTTTTTCTCCCATCATATCGTCAATGATAAATAGATTTCTTGTTTGGGGGTTAATGCTATCCAACATCGGTTGGGGCAAACCTTGGACAAACTGAATCCCTGGAATTAGTGATTCTATTTCAGCAAATGTATCTTGATACTCGGAATAAAAATACACGATGTTTTCCGGAGGTGGGTCGATCATGATCTGGGCGTTGGCTAACAATTGTTTGACAAAAGTTGTTTTCCCACTTTTGGTACCTCCAGAGACCAAGAGTCCAAACGGATGTGTAAGTTGTATCGAGTACGTTTTTTGACTCTCAGGGGTGAATGTAGTTGTCATCGCAGTAAATGGGGCAGATGTTGTTACCCTATCAGTGATAGACCTTTTCTGATGAAAAGATCTCATATGGCGTAGACGATTACTTGATGTAGCGAATGTTTTTTCGCAGACTTCACAAACGTAAGACATGTTCATCCAGTGACTGTCAATCATAAACTGATGTTACTCTTTCACGCAACTGTTTTTTATAAGATTGAATCATTGAATCCTAAGATTGAATCATTGAATCCTAAGATTGAATCATTGAATCCTAAGATTGAATCATTGAATCCTAAGATTGAATCATTGAATCCTAAGATTGAATCATTGAATCCTAAGATTGAATCATTGAATCCTAAGATTGAATCATTGAATCCTAAGATTGAATCATTGAATCCTAAGATTGAATCATTGAATCCTAAGATCGAATCATTGAATCCTAAGATTGAATCAATGAATCCTAAGATTGAATCATTGAATCCTAAGATTGAATCATTGAATCCTAAGATTGAATCATTGAATCCTAAGATTGAATCATTGAATCCTAAGATTGAATCATTGAATCCTAAGATTGAATCATTGAATCCTAAGATTGAATCATTGAATCCTAAGATTGAATCATTGAATCCTAAGATTGAATCATTGAATCCTAAGATTGAATCATTGAATCCTAAGATTGAATCATTGAATCCTAAGATTGAATCATTGAATCCTAAGATTGAATCATTGAATCCTAAGATTGAATCATTGAATCCTAAGATCGAATCATTGAATCCCAAGATTGAATCATTGAATCCTAAGATTGAATCATTGAATCCTCGAAGACATCCCCCCATTGCCAAAACGTGCAGGGATTCTCTCGCTCAGAACAGACAAAGTAAGGTCTCCCGTAACTTTCTCTCATTTTGTCTTTAACCATTCGCAGTGTCGCCAATTTCTGATGGGTAGGACAGACTGGATGTAGACAGCCACTTGTTCGAAAAGCATCTACCGCTTTGCCAAACATATAACAATCTTCTTCAGGGCAGAAAAACTGACAGCTAGGTTTTTGTCCACAGTACCAGAATAAGCCATTCTTGGTCGTTGAGTTAGATGCAGGTTTACCGTGTAGACACTCCATTACAACGATCTTTCTTCGAGGACAAACAGTAAGCGAATGATACACCAAGCATAGTAACGCTGTTCAACTCTATGGTTACGCGCATATTAATCAACATTTCTTTGTCTAAGCTCTGACGTCGCCCGGACTCGCCCAGACTCGTTCTTTTGTTCAAATTGCTAATGACCTCCTAATGAGGTTTTACACCTGGAAATATGCAAATAATAGTCTGAGAAGCAGTGAACCAAACCAACGGGATAAAGTTTTATTTCGTTTATATTTTGTCAAATCTATACGTCTCAAATCGTTTATCGTTCTTCGCACAGCTTCTCGAATTGATTCTACATCCAAGGATTCGTTTACTCTATACACTAGGGTTAAATAGGCGATAATTCGACCAAAATTGTTGACATTCATCTCTTCGTAAATAACACTCAGATTACTCGGCAAGCTATCGCTAGTGATTTGGTCGTTTACACTATCGTACAGATCTTGGTGTTCTTCTAGAAGAGTTTTAATGTGAAAAGACAAAGTTTCTTTTTCGATCTCAATGTTATATCTCTCTAGTTCGTCGTAAATAATATCCATCTTGTCAAACGTTTACCGTACGCACTGTTGGGGTAAAGTGTATATATAAAACACCGTACTTTAGTACTTATAAGAAACAACTCGACGGTATTTTACCTACGGAAATCAGTCTGGAATGGCGTAGTGAAAACCAGGGGGTTCAGTAACAGCTAGGGTTAGGGATAAAAATTAGGGTTTAGAGGGTCCCAAAGGAGCCTGAGAAATAATGACGTAATGAGATTAGGGTTAGGGGATCCTAAAGGAGCCTGAGAATGAATAAATAATAAGTTGAATATTTAATGAGGCGGCATCCCTTTGGGGTCTATAGTGGGGGGTATCACTACTAACACTAATGAACATAAAAGGTAATAACTGATATTTCCTATCAGATCAAGATGGCGGCTGGTCATGAAATTTTGAGCTTCTCGTGTTTGACAATTTCAAGTTCAAAATGTGAAAATGAAAGCGATCAAATCGAGAAATTATCCCCAAGAAACAACTTTCTTGTCGTCTGTGGCCCTCAGCTCTCATGGAATGGCAATATAGAGCAATTAAAGCATTTTACGTGTAATGTTTTGAATCTGATAGGGAAATGGAAATCACCGGGTGGCGATACGAAAGTATTCTCGAGTTCAAGTGAGGAATTCGTCTTCAAATGGCATGGTTTGAAAAGAAAAAAGTTCGAGATAGTGAAAGATTGTGACAATAAACTCTTAAATAGCCTGAAGAATCATGCCCAAGAAGAAACTACAGCGAGCGACAGCACTGATGAATTCGAAGAACCGACCGACCACGTGCTCGCTGCCATGTTGTTACCTTTGCCTTCGCCAACATGTAGTGAGTACGATAATCACGAATCTTGTCCCGACCGAACTCAATTTGAAGCTCAACTAAAAGCGAAGCTCGAAATTATACACGCTCGGCTTAGTAAGCTCGAAGCGAAATGTCACGATGACAAGATGGCGGAAGCGTCGCTGATTGCGGAAAACAACAAACTTGCCGCCGAGGTTGAACATTTGAAAACGACTGTGGCCGACCTACAAGCTGAGAATGATGGGATCAAGACATTACTTGACAATAAACAAAACGAATGGATTCAAGTGGAATCAAAACAAAGCCCAAGTAGACCAAAACCAACCGATATGCCTTCGTCTTCGACGCCAGTTGAAAATCGCTTTGCTGCCCTTATTATCGAAGACCCTGTCCGCGCTGAAGAAAACAGCTCGCCAGCCGAAGCCAGCACAAACAACAAAAATATGAGCGCACAAAATCAAGGACTATAGGTACAAGCAGAAGCAGGAGTTCCGTAAGTTAACCAAGACGAAAGATGAAGAAAGACAAAGAAAACCTCAACACCCAAACCAACCAAGAAAAATCGAGAGAAAGACCCTGGTCATTGGCGACTCCATGACTAAATATATCGAGAAAAAGAAAATTGAAAGGGCGGCCAGAAGTAAGTCTGTGTGTCACTCGTACAGTGGTGCCACTGTTAGTCAGCTCCACCAAAAGTTCAAAGAAAATTGCCACAACGACGAGTTTGAAAATATCATTGTTCACGTGGGAACAAACGACCTGGTGCACGAGGATGCAGACAAGGTAGCAGAGAAGATGGAGGGGCTATAGAAGTAGTAAAGCATCAAGCAGAAAGAGTTGCCGTTTCCAGTGTCGTCAAAAGGTACGATGACAGAGTGTCATCAAGTAAATTAGCCTACTATAATAATTTAGTTTATCATTTATGTTTAAAACATAGCATAGATTATATTGATAATGATGGTATAGACCAATCTCATTTAAATCGCTCAAATTTACATTTGAACAAAGCTGGAGATAAATCACTGGGAAGTGCCTTTTGCACATTCCTAAAGTCAAGTCGAGCTAAGAATACAAACTCAGTACATGATCAGTCATTTTTTCAACTAGCTGGACAGCACAGGAAAGAGTGGACAAACTACCTGAAATATGTCAGTCAAGTACTGAAGAATTAATTAGTATAGATCATGTATCTGAACTATGTCAACCAAATGACGAACTGATACCTAATATAAATAATGATAATGTTAACGATGTTAATAATACGAGTAGCGATTTTTACACTTCCCTGAATTCAATCCCTAAAGAAAGAGGTTTTTAAGATGGCTTTTCTTAACATTGTCAGTTTAACTAAGAAATTGGATGAAATGAGATTTTCAATGCAAAACAAACATATTGATTTAATAGGTCTTAGTGAAACCAGACTTAATGAAACTAAAACTGATAATATGATCAACCTGGATGGTTATGACATTGTCAGAAATGACCGTACAAGAAATGGGGTGGTGTTTGTATTTACCTGCGTAGCTCCATTAATTATATTATTAGGTCAAATCTAATTCCTCCTGAATTAGAGGCTATTTGCGTGGAAATTATTAAACCACATAGCCGGCCATTTCTTGTCGCAACAGTTTACAGACCACCAAATACACCATCTGAATTTTTTGATAAATTTGAAAATTTAATCCAAGCTATGGATGATGAAAACAAGGAGATATATATTCTTGGTGATTTAAACTGTGATATGTTAAAAACAGTGTCTGATGCTCCAACCAAAAAATTAAAAGCATTACTTGAGGTATACCAGTTATCTCAATTGATTGATGAACCTACTAGAGTAACCATGACAACATCTACACTCATTGACCATATAATTACAAATAAACCAGAGAAAATCTCTGATTCTGGTGTTATCCATACAGGAATCAGCGACCATAGTTTGGTGTTTGGAATTCGGAAAAATATGTTACTCAAAAGAAACAAGAAAATATTACTGAGATTAGGAACATGAAAAATTTTGATAATCAAAAATTCATTGATGAATTACTAAATCAACATTGGGAATATGTTTACTTTTTCGGTGATGATCCAGATACTATGTGGGAAATTTGGAAACAATTATTCTTTGAAATTTTAGATAAGCATGCACCACTTCAACAAAAAAAAGTAAAATCAAAAAAACTCCCCTGGGTTACAAGCAATATTAAAATGCTTATAAACACAAGGGATAAATTAAAAAGAAAAGCCATTATTACAGGCCTTGAAATGGATTGGATAAATTATAAAAATGCCAGAAATAAAGCAAATATAGAATTAAGAAATGCTAAAAAAGAGTATTATTCCAAGCGAATTGCTGGTCAAAAATTCAATCCTAAAGAGGCTTGGAAAACAATAAATAGCTTACTAGGCCGGAAAAATAAACCAACAATAGTAAATGAACTTACTATAAATGGAAATAAACTGACAAATACTAAAGACATTGCAGACGGCTTTAACAATTTCTTTACTGTTAATGATCCAACTCCTTATACGCATATTTTTTCGACAATTAAGAATACAGCTATGACACACACGCAATGTTTTTTGTGGGAGAAGGGTTCGGGGAGAAGTACTCCGAATGAAAATTGTGGTCAGCCTCATCCCAACAACTCAACGTTACGGTCTTAGTTGTCCTAGGGGTAATAATCCCCAAGTAGGACTCTAGTCTAATGTCCTAGGGGTCGTAGTTCCCCATGTTGGACTTTGCCCAAGGGGTAATGACCCCCAAGGGCATCCTACATGTCCAAGGGGTAATAGATCCCCGAGTTGGACATTTCTTACTTTCGACTAATTCTTAAAATTACATCAATTCGTATGAGTCTATGGGGTTGAGGGTGACCTTTGGGAGCACTTCATCCCCACAAATACGCAGAATGCGTATTCCCCATAGACAAACAGCCCTCCCCCTGAAAATTGGCCCAGATGCGTCGGTATATAGTTCAAGGCAGTCTGAGTTTTGCCATGAAGAAGATAAGAAAACTTGCACCATTCCAGTTAACAATAAACTGTTTCCACATCTCGAGATCTTTAAAAAAAAAGCCCGCGCTAAGCTTTATATGATGGTGCGGCTTTATAATATTTCTCGTCAGCTCGATCATTCGTTGAAAATTTAGAGTGCCTATTAGAGATTGAAGTTCTTTTAAAGTACATGACCGTTTGTTTTGAAATAGATCGAAAGCTGCCCGTAGGCGTTCAATTTTATCCGCAGGAAGACGTACTTCCATCCTGACACTGTCTAAGATAATGCCCATAAACTCGATTGCTGTTACTGGACCCAGTGTTTTACCAGCGGCTATTGGTTGCTAATGTTTTTTAAAGTAAGCAACATGGCAGTTAAACTTTGTTGACAAATGTTATCATACGGTGGTGAAGGTGATGGTGGCTCAATAAGGAGAAAGTCATCAAGAATATGACACACAAACGAAATGTGACACTTATTTTGTAAGATCCACTCAATAGCGTCAGAAAGCTGGTTGAAAAGATATGGGCGCTCCTTAGACCGAAAGGTAATACTTTGTCATAGTAATAATATTTACAGTTCCAAAACATGCCAAGAAGTTCATAGTCGTCTGGGTGAACTGAAATGAGCCAGAAGGCGGATTCAATGTCAGTCTTAGCCAGGAAACAACCCTGTCGGAAACGTTTTATGCCTTCAAGAGTTAATGCTTGTCGTGCCCGACTTTGGAAATGAAAGACGAAATATCGTGCGGAACTTAGCCGAATTCTTTTTTGGTACTAAACCAATTGGGAGACATGAAAATTAGTAAACGGTGGGGTATCGAATGGACCAGCCGCGCGGCCAAGAGAGAACTCTTTTTCCAAATTTGAAGTGACAATGTTTGGATGGGTAAAGGCGGTAGGCAAATTTTTTGAAAATCTAGGGGTTCGCTGTCCATCGAATCCTATTCGGGCCCCATATCTTAAATTGTCACACAATTGTGAAGCGAACTGTGGGTCCGGGTGCCCAGCTAATGTGTCTTCTAGTTTAGTAGTAACTACGATAGGTGTTGGTATAAAATTTTTGCAGACATTATTAGCATTTAGCTCTGTTGGAATTGCGCTGGCTATTGGATGAACGGTCTTCGTCTGTTCGCGGTCTTTGATATATAGACTGAACAATGACATCCAGCGTGTGCGCTGTCGCAGCGGTTACAAATATGGCGGTACGTACACGGGTTTCTTTTACAGATTCCGGTCCTATTGAAGTTGCTGCAAATCTATTTCTGACCAATTTAGAAATTTGTTTAACGCAGCTTTCCGACGAAACTTGAAGTCATACATGCACCAACCCAAGGCGGTAGGCAAATGGTTTATTTGAGTTGTTGACAGCTGAGAAATTGATCTTTGTCCGGACCCCTACCGATTTACAAGGTCTTTACGCAGCTTTACATCTTGCTTAGACGTTTTTGTCACATTAACTTAAATTTATATTTGCTATAGGCTTATATAAATTGGCTATATAGGCCCTGATTTAGCTAGCAAAATTGATTCTTCAAATCACAACTTTCAGGACTATATTAAGAGTTCAGAGTCAGAATTCAGTGTATTCAAGCCAATAACAACTGACATACTTTATCAACTACTTCATGGCCTTTGCAGTGCTAAAGCTACTGGCATTGATAAAATTTCAAATAAAATTCTCAAGATTGCAGCACCAATCATCTCAGATTCATTAACATTCATCTTTAATCAGGCTATTACACTATGTTCTTTTCCAAATGAATGGAAAATAGCTAGAGTAACACCACTTTATAAAAATGGTCTTCGGAACTTGCCTGGGAACTATAGGCCAATTTCAGTCCTACCAGCTATAAGTAAAATTATGGAACGAATTCTCTATAATCAACTATATGACTACTTGACAGAAAATGAGCTACTTTCAGAACATCAGTTTGGTTTTCGTAAGTTTCATTCTACTTCAACTGCATTACTAGACTGTACAAACAGCTGGTATATAAATATGGACAAAAAACTGTTTAATTTAGTAGTATTCATAGACCTAAAAAAGGCTTTCAATACAGTTGATCACCAAATTTTACTAAAAAAATTAGAGCTATATGGAATCAAAGGGAAAGCACTTTCCCTATGGGAAAGCACTTTCCCTATTAAAATCTTATTTAGAAGAACGTAGCCAAAAATGTCAAATTAATGGCATTGTTTCATCAGGACGGAAAATTAAATGTGGTGTTCCCCAGGGCTCGATCTTGGGGCCACTATTCTTTTTATTATACATAAACGATTTAGCTGAATGCCTAAACGAAACTAAGCCACGATTATTTGCTGATGACACAAACTTAACAGCCTCTGGTGAGACGATAAATGATGTCGAGAGTGCAATGAATTCTGACTTAGAGAATCTAAGGAAATGGTTAATAGCTAACAAACTTAGTCTGAATGTAGCAAAAACTGAATTTATGTTAATTGGCTCAAAACAAATGATAAGAAATGTCTCACAACCAAATGTCAGTATAGAAAATAACTCGATTAAACAAGTATTTGAAAGCAAAACTCTAGGAGTAACTGTTGACCAGCATTTGACATGGAAAAATAATACTGGGCATATCTGTAAGAAAATCACATCAGGGTTAGGTGCTCTCCGACATGTAAGAGAATTTGTTGACAGAGACACTCTTCTTGCCATCTACAATGCCCTTGTTCAACCATATTTCAACTATTGCTGTGAAGTATGGGATGTATTTGGTGCGACTCAATCAACGCGTTTACAGAAGCTCCATAACAGAGCAGCTAGAATTATAGGAAATATGAGCAATGATGTAGACCACAAAATTGCATTAAATGCACTAAGGTGGCAGCCTCTTCAAATGCAAAGAAAAAAATCAAAAGCTAAAATCATGTTCAAAGTTTTGAATAACATGGGACCAAAGAGTCTAGCAAAACATTTTACTTATAAGAAAGAAAAAACAGATTACAATCTTCGTAATACCTCAAATGCTGTTTGTTTGCCAAAACCACGTACGAATAATATGAAAAAGAGTTTTATATATGATGGGGCATCTATGTGGAACTCTTTGCCCACAGAAATTAGGGAGAGCAAGACCCTGTCATACTTCAAACATAAAATCGCTACTCATACCTTTGAATAAGCTTTATGTAAATATAATGACCATGTAAATATTACTATATATAGTAAATTATAAATTATCTTGTTCTTTACTTGGTGTGCACTCCACTGACCTATATATAACTGTGAATGTTTAAAACTGTTATGTGTAGGTTAGTGGTGCACACCAGTTACTTACTTTTCACTATACTCAGTATAGCATATAAATTATCTATTCTGTACTTGGTGTGCACTCCACTGACCTATGTATAACTATGAAAGGTCTGTTTGAAACTGTTATATATATAGGTCAGTGGAGCACACCCACTACTTACTTTGTACTATAGCTTATAAATTTTCTTTACTTAGTGTGCACTCCACTGACCCATGTATGATCGTTATATAACCGTTACATGTGAGTGGTCGGTTGTATAACTGTTATATATGGGTCAGTGGAACACGCCCATCGTGGAAATCAGCTTTTGTTGACGTTGTAAGCGTGTTTAAATAAAGTTATCTATCTATCTATCTATCTATCTATCTATCTATCTATCTATCTATCTATCTATCTATCTATCTATCTATCTATCTATCTATCTATCTATCTATCTATCTATCTATCTATCTATCTATCTATCTATCTATCTATCTATCTAAACATAAAAACAAATGGCGTTTTTTTAAGCCGTTCACTAAACTCGCATCACGTGTTTACAAAATCACATCCAATACAAAAATTCAGTTTATACGTAACAGCGAACTCTTACCTTCCAAGGTGATATACTTCTTTGAAGAGGCATTAAACTCGCAGCATAACGCTCCTAAAAAGTCAGAACTATTTCCTCAATACACAATTCACTAATACAACACTGCAATATAGTAATATGCAAAACTTTAATTCGCTATACCTTATAAGCAAAGTAGGCAATTCATGCACGCAAGCACTATAACGAGTTTAAGAAGACCTGAAAGTACTTCATTTGTAAACCCTCACCTGGAGCGTGAGCTAGCACATTTTGGCCAACCCAAAATCCTTAAAAATGTACAAACATCTTTTACATACTTATATTGTATATAATATTTTTATATCTCTTTTCATCTTTTTACTTAATTTGGAACCGATTATATAACAAAAGTTAAATGTAAATATATAATGTGATCTATGAACTAGGGGTTTTAATCAAAAGCCTGCATGTAAGGGTTTCTAGTAGGCCCCTAACCCTTTATTATAATAATTTTATACCAAATGTATTTAGCTTAAAATGTAAAAATATATATGGGCGAAAATAACTAAATAAACTAACATAAACTTTAGAATTCTACTAAACTCGCATTCGTGTTTGCATCAGGCTACATGAACATGGGCGTCCATTTTCTATTTCTTAATTATACGCTACGGCTTCAAGCAAAACATTTTAGTTTGATCACCGCGACAGAAACATGTCGCCAGAATGACCAAATTGTGCTAGTCAGTTTTATTATTATATATTTAGTGATTTAATGCAATTCAATCCAACAGAATCCAATCCATGTCAATTTATTTTAATTTAATTTAATTTAATTTAATTTAATTTAATTTAATTTAATTTAATTTAATTTAATTTAATTTAATTTAATTGAAGTGAGGAGAGGTGAAAAGAGGTGAGTTGACGTGAGGTGAAGTGAAGCAAAGTGAAGTGAAGTGGAGTGGAGTGAAGTAAATTGCATTCCATTTCAAACCATTTAATTCTATTCCATTCCATTCCATTTCCTTTTATTTCATTTCATTTCGCTTCGTTTCGCTTCATTTCAATTCGCTTCATTTCATCTCCTTTCATTTCATTTCATTTCATTTCATTTCATTCGATTGACTTTCTTACTTACAAGAGGGATCATAAAACTTTGTGTTAGTTCCGTCATGTGCCTCCTTAACATCGCATGCTGAAAACAAATTGTAGATCCAGGAGTTGATTAAATTAACGCCTAAGTTAATGCTATAACCTTCAAACACTAGCATATTTTTCATTGAAACATAACCGGTTGTCAGGGTCACCCTAGCAGACTAGAAGATGCGTTCGCATGGCTTAGACAAACAAAAAGATGGCGCTGCCATCAAGATTATCCAAGCAAGCTGATAGGATAACACTCCCCTCAGGGTCAACCTAGCACTCGTGTAAACAAAACGCGAAAAAACCCAAAAAACTAGGGAAGGGTAACTCTTCCTTCGTGTAAACAAGGTCTTATTCAAATTTTCCTCACCTATTCTTTCTTAAAATTGATAAAATGTCTCATCTATGTCATTCATTCACGACTGCTCGACATTACTATACATCCTCTCTCTTATACTCGCGTGCAAACTGTATGGGATTTACAACGGTTATATAGCCTTAGGCTCGAGTTGTAAATGCCAGTACAGCTCTGCCACTAATATTGTGTATATTACCAACCTGTACTTCTGGCGGTCTCTTTCTTTGTCCTCCCTTAAGGAATATAATATAAAAAATCAGATTCTGCACATAAGCGATAGTAATACAAAACGGCAATATAGGTGCAGTGCTATTAGTTTTCCACAGCTCAACTCCAAGTGAGTAATTTTATAACTCCAAGTGAGTAATTTTATAGATACCTGCCTATCTGCCTACGTATAAACACGTACGTACCTACTTACATGCCTACATATCTACCTGCCTACGTATCTACCTGCCTAGCTACTACCTACCAACTTTGCCTACCTACTTTACCTACCTACCTACCTACCTACCTACCTACCTACCTACACCTACCTACCTACCTACCCAACCTACGTACCTGCCTGCCTACTTACCCTTCTTCCTGCCTACTTAGCTGCCTGCCTACCTACATACCCACCTACGTACCTACCTACTAACCTACCCTGCCTACGTATCTACTCCCTACTTACTTACCTACCTACTTGCCTACCTACCTACCTACCTACCTACCTATCTACCTACCTACCTACCTACCTACCTACCTACCTACCTACATACCTACCTACCTACCTACCTACCTACCTACCTACCTACCTACCTACCTACCTACCTACCTACCTACCTACCTACCTACCTACCTACCTACCTACTTACTTACTTAGTTAAATACCTACTTGCCTGCCCACCAGACTGCCCGCCCGCGCGCCTGACAAACAGAGTAATAACCTTACCCTCGCTAACTTTTTTATAAAAGGTTTGTCTTTGTGTAAAAATGGTTTATATCTGGTGTAGATACCTAAGAATGATAAAATATATCTACAATTACTGCTTACAGCTCCACTGCACGAAGGATCACGACGGGGTGGTTTTGAATTTAAAGCATAGAGCACCAAAAAAAACTGTAAGATTTCTCACAAAATTTCGCTCACTCCCTTCCCATGTTACCCTGGACCAAGGGCATTTTTCTTCCACGTTGGGAGGTCGCCGAAAATGGCCCTGGCATCGGCTGGTCGATTCTATAATCTGATTGGCCGGTTTAAAATCTTGATTAATTTAGATAGAGTATAATATATTCATTAAAATCTGGATTGCAATAGATACATTCTTCGGAAGTTACACACACAAAAAAAAAGAAAATGATAGCTTTGGTTAAAGTCAAGAACAACATTAGATATATGCTTGTTCATGACATTTACATGTAAACTGGATAACTGTAGGAGTATCATGATGAATAATGATCTGTTATGATCAAGGCCTAACATGAATGAGTCGGCAGAGCGTTAAATAATTATTTATTATTCATGTATACGTATTATACAAAGACAAAAAACAAAGTCCGCATAAATTCTCTCGTCAAAACACCCCGAAATTCTGGGTGTCATATGACTAACCGGTGCCAGGGCCATTTTCGCCAACCTCACAATATGGAACCTCACAATATGGAGACAAAAAGCTCTGGGTATGCGGTTGTAGCCCCCCCCCCCCCCCCCCCCCCCGAAAAATATACCGAACCGAAAGAAAGAGGCGAAAGAACCACTGGTCAAAGACAAACTCATTTGATCACTCCGAGCCAATAAAGCCCATTTTCTGATTGGCTCAGGAATCTGTAAGGAGATAAATGACCGTAACTCTGTTAGGCAAGTATTTTTATTCCCCGGGCTTTAATTAGATTACTACAATATGAAATCGAGATTGGCCATTTCCCAAAAGAGTTGAAGACTGTTAAAGATAATTGAGCGCTGGTGTTCTTGGGATCGTTTGGAGGGACAGTTTCGTTGTGCTTACGCTACCAAGCATGAAATCTGTCTGATCGTAAAAATGTTGCTAAAGATGTGAGGTTTTACATGTAGATAACACACTTGTATGGTAAACACCGCTTTTTATCAGTTGATCAGCCGATAAAAATCGGCCGATTAAAATCGTAACGTAGGCTTAACAGGATTGCAATCTTGAAAGGCACGCGTGGTTTGTTTTGTCGTGTTTCTTAGGGCCTGTTCTCGTGACCATTGGACAAGTCACTTTAACTTGGTCCCGGAACAAATATCATTTTCCGTTCCCATAATAGGTTCGACGTCCCGGGGGCACGCGGGTACGTTTGTGCCGGGAATTATAAGGATATTTGATGCGAATTTGAAAAGCTTTTAAAAACGAAGGAATATCCCGAATATGCTCCGTAAAGCAATGCAATACTTATATTACAATGTTATTAATTAAAAAATGATAAGGACTCAAATCAAAACGTAAACAATCCTATGGACATGCACAAAACGGACTGCAACTAAAAATTGCTACAATAAAATTAATTGTTTACCAGGCTTAGCATCAAACGGCTTCTTGTTGCCATGCCCAGGGCTAGAAGGTCTGCTCGATATCACTAAAAACAAAAAGGATGTTCGATTGTTCGGTAACCGTTCGTCAAACTCAAATACTCAAAAAATGTTACTGAGCACTAGCCAGAGATCGAACATGCAACAGTTTTAATAACTGGTTTGACGTTCTTATTATTGAGCAACTGAGGCTCGGATAGAGACCCAAAATTGTATTTTCATAGTCATGGGTACCTCCTAATGTTGTATGCATGCAGTATGAGGTAGCGTTTGCATGTAAAATGACGTTATTGAAGAGTGACAGGTGTGGTACACGTAGTACATGTGCGCGCTTGGTGTAATGTTACAGGCGTTTGACACTCAAAAACTGTTGTTGAGGCCCAGGCAGGGTTCAAACTTTCAACCTTCTAATGACTGGTTAGACATGCACTCTAACCATTGAATTATTGAGGCTCGGATGAGGAGCTAAAGTTAGGGGGCCTTTACACGAGCCCGAGTTGACTTGACCCGGGCTCGTGCAAAGTGTCGGCAATATGATAATTTGTGTCCAATCTCGTACTCAGGCGCTTACGAACGCGTCCTTGGCGCCAATTTTGTTTGTTGTCAAATCAGACTCCTGTGTAGACATGGCAAGTAATACGAGCGCTCGCAAAGAAAAGAATTCTCAACTTTCATGGCAGTGCATGGTCAATGACAAGATCAAATATATGACAGTCTGTCTCAGAAGGACTACAAAACTGAGATGGACTACAAAAATGTCGACTTCAATTCAGACGTCGTTGCCTTGTTGCCTTGTGTGCGCTTACGCGAACGAATAGCCGAGAATACAAGGCAACGGACAACTGAAACAATCGGAATTTGCTTACGACGTTTTTGAACATCATGCACTAGCCGTGTTGTTTGCCATGTTGTTTAGTGAATAATAATCGACCACAAGTCTTGACACCAGAGCTCTGCTCAGACAAAAAACCATTCCCAACCCGGCTTGAGCCGAAGCTGACCCAGTTGGGGAAAAAGCAGCCAACCCGGGTTCGTGTAAACACGAAAAAAGAATAACCCGGGTTGGCGATCTGACCCGGGCTGGCTTTCAACCCGGGCTCGTGTAAAGGCCGCCTTAGAAATTCATATAGTCATATAAATAAATTCCTAATTCCTAATTCGAAAAACTCTTACAAGAACTTCATGTTGAAGAGATTTTTGCTAAAAGAAATTTCGAGTATAAGAAAAAATGAATTTGAGACGAAACCGGGATCAGTTGCAAAAATTCCACATCAAGGCCTTCCAGCTAGGAATCGAACCCGCGACCCAGCCGACCATGCGATTCAAGTGCAGTGTACTGACCAACTACGAAGACCGTTACCAATAGCTTAGTAACGAGTTATCTAGTATATTAAAATAGTATATTAAAATCGAAATATAGTAAGGTTAGATACACTGCCAAAACAGAGAACGTAGTAGTCTAACGTTTCGAGCGAAGGCCCTTCTCTCTTTCTCTCTGACGAAGGGACTTCGCTCGAAGCGTTAGATTACTACGTTCTCTGTTTCGGCAGTATATCTAACCTTACTATATAGGCCTGTTTACACGGCCAAAATTTAAGCGGGATCTGATCCACATCTGACTTTAAGCGAGCTTAAAATGTCCGTGTAAACAGATCGGCGTAAATTGATCGCGATTAGTTTGCACCACCTCAAGGAGGTGGATTAAACTGAGCACGATCAGGTAATCGCGCTTAACTTGGCCATGTAAACGCAACGGGATTGAAAAACGCTTGCTATTAATACGTTGTTATTAATACGATAAAATTCATTTTTTTGCCCTGCTGTAGAAGCTTCCATCTCGCTATTCTTTGTTTCCTTTGTTTGTTTCTTTTGTTATTACTCTTTCTCGTGTACCGATGTCCTTCCGTAGTTCCGTTCCGTTGTTCTTTGACGCACATTACCAATACGAAGCTTCCAAAACCAAAACTATAGCTCGTCAGCCATGTTGAATAATGGTGTACGTGTTTTAGTAAGGGATTATTCTATAAGCTTAAATGACCGTGTAAACGCACCAAGGTGGCGCATTTGAAGCACGGGTTAACTTAAGCGTGCTTAAATTTTGGCCGTGTAAACACGGCTTATATTTCGATTGTTGTTTCAACACTGCCTACGCAGCACGCTACTTTTATTTCACTATTTGGTATATTAAAAGTTATATTTGCCATTTCAGTCAATTAAACTACATTTTGTAGGGATTTAGACACAACTGTACGCGATAAAATATTGATTTTTAATGAACGACGTATCGATGGCATCATAACATCATTTTCAGTTCAAATGATGCGTTTACACCCGTGGATTTATAGAATATTTATAAATCCACACGTGTAAACGTATCACTTGAACTTGAAAATGATGTTATAATGGCATTGAAACGTCTAAAAAATTATATTTTATCGCTAATATTTGTGTCTAAATGTATTACAAAAACCTTTCTCATTAAGTTGTAGGGATTTTTGGAGAAAGAAAATTTTGCAAAATCGTGGAGTCCTTTTCTAGCCGGAATTTTTCATTTTCGTAACTGGTCAAAGTGATATTTTGAACCAAAATACCACTCGTCACCATCCTAGCACTTATACAAAACATGCATAACGTGTTCTCACCTAAATTGTTCATTTTCCCGATCCTTAAGATATGTGGCCAATGCTGTAAAGTCTTAGCAAAAAATGGGTTTGTTACTCCAATTACAATTGGTGGACTAAAAAAAAAGAAAGCTTATGAGAATTGAGAAACATATCCAAACATAAAAGACAAGAGGGTACTAGCGAGTTATTAGAGATATTTAAGAAGGAAACAAGGCTAACCATGTTAGCTCACGAGACCTACACATGTATGAATGAATAAAATGCTTGATTGCACTCGTACCAAAATTATGCAAATATTTTGGGGAAAAAAAGAGAGTAACAATCGCAATCAAGCAATTGTCTTTATTCATTTTTTTCGGCACGGAGAATCTTGCAGTCAGATTTTCATGAAATTCTCATCCAATTCTCAACCAAATTCAGCAAAAATTTAATGGCTTGGTCCTTTGTCTATGGTCAATTTTGCCACTAATAACATTTCAATCAATTTTCCTCATTCCTGATTGGCTAATCACATCAATATTAAATTTAAATTATTTTACTAGGGGTATTTAAGAAAAATACCACATGTGGTATTTTTTTAAATACC
The DNA here is from genome assembly GCA_035771165.1 of Paragorgia papillata. Lineage (NCBI taxonomy): Eukaryota > Metazoa > Cnidaria > Anthozoa > Scleralcyonacea > Coralliidae > Paragorgia > Paragorgia papillata. The sequence continues at coordinate 595,039 of JAWNZC010000385.1, read as the reverse complement.
ATACATCCGGGTGTTTCCAGTAAATACTTGTTTCCATCAGCCAAACTGACGTAAAGCGGCAACATTTGATACGAATAAAGTGACGTCATGTCAGTTTGGCAGATGGAAATAATTACTGACAGTAAACAAGTCAGTTCGTCGTGAGTCCGGCTTCATTCGCAGTTTCTGAACGCTCAATGGAGTCATTACTCAAAGATGCTGTTATCAACGTCACACAGTGGAAGAACTCGACGTTTTTTTTGATATGCTGAGTTTGATGTTAGTTTCGCTGTTTCGACAAAATTTTCCATTGTCTTATATTATTTTGGGAAAAGGTAAAATTGATAGAAATGTGATTAAAAGGTAATAACACTTGTTCGCGAAGAATTAATGAAAAATCACACTTGTACTGCATTTGGCTAAATACTCGTAATACCACTTGTGCTTCACACTCGTGATATTATGAATATTTTGCCAAACACGCGTGCGATTTTTCAGACAGACAGACAGACAGACAGACAGACAGACAGACAGACAGACAGACAGACAGACAGACAGACAGACAGACAGAAAAACCAAAAAATAAGTTAGTCTTGTCAAAGTTTTTAGTAGCTGATTCGGTCCACACGTATCCGTTTTCGTTTGAAAACGCAACTTTTTTTATCCGTTTTCAAAAAAATCCGCGTCCACACGAGAACAGGAAAACGGCGTTTTCAAAAAGCTCCACTTTGGAGACCGTCTTCGAAAATTCCGTTTTTGATAACCACTGCTTCATCGTTTACGTGTGGACGGAAGGCCAATCCGTAAGAAAAAAGTTGCATTTTCAAAAAAATCCGGATACGTGTGGACGTAGCATTAGTGACATTTTTATATGTTTTCGTCACTAACTCTTGGTTACATTTTGAATTAGTATTGCAGAATTATGCACAGAAAAGCTGCGCAATACAAAACTGAGAACGCCTCACAACATAACTGCGTACTTACGGTGCATGGGTTTTTGTTGTGTACTCTTTGAACTCGCTATCATGTATTGTAAAAAAGGGCCGGAAGTCAGAGTTATAATGAAGTGGTAAAATTGATCTAAAAAATACAAAAAATAGCAACAGCAAATATTAAGCAGGCCTAGTTTTAAGGTTCAATTTCATGTTATTGTTTAAAAGTAGGCTATAAATAATAAAGAGGATAACATAAAAAAATCACAATTGTTTGTAGGGACTACTATGAGCGGCACAGTAGCTATTCTGGGAGTTACTTTGGACAGGTTTCTGAACTTTAATAAACATATAACTGAGCAGCTTAACACTTTGAGGCCTGGACCTCTCCCTGTGCTGAATAAAATCGTCTGGCGTTAGCCAGAATAAACCTTAAAGACTCGTCGTCAGGCTTCAAAGTGTTAAGAAGGCGTATGCCAAGGTGGCAGCCCTTACAAGAATTCGTCGCTTTGTGCCATTGAATGTTATGATAAATTTATATAAAACTTTCATAATTCCTCATTTGGAGTATTGTAGTCCTCTTCTTGTAGGCGTGGGTGAGATGCAAAGCAATCGTCCAGAAGATGCTAACTATACTACATGTTAAGAAATCTGCTTGGACATGCTAAATCTGTTCCTTACGAACAATTATTAACTTTAGCTAACATGTCAACTTTGAAAAACCGTAGAATACGCCAATCTTTAATGTTACTTTATAAGCGCACTTATACTTAAAAGAACCTCGGTATATTAGTGATTTATTTAATTTCCGAATATCTAATTATAATTTAAGAGGTAATGGTACAATTCTTAGTCAGCCACATTTTAATTTAATGTGGATCCAAAAGTCTTATTCTTATGTAGTTACTATAAGTATTGGAATAATCTTCCGCTGGATAATTTTCTTAAAATAACTCTTTTTGTCTGTTTTCAATCTACGAAAGCTTATGAACTTTAGTGGCGGCCATCTTGGGTAGTGGTCACGTCATCATACAACTGGCACGCAAAATCCGGCCTCATGCCCCGTCCAGTTTTATTGAGATCAGTGCTGTGGACACGTCGCGTCACCTAAATGGACTTGTCGCGTCACCCCGGGTACCCACAGTAGCATTTTGCACATGGTGTCGTCTGATAGACAAGTAGAATTCCAAGATACAGCAATTAACAAATCAAAAATACCAGCGGCAACTAGACAGTATAAGAACGTTCTGAGTGTAATCAAATAGAAGAAATTGGAAATAAACAAATTCAGGTAAAGGCATCACTTGAACCTCGCTCTATACATGCTGCCTCAACAACCGCGTACTCTGAAGTATTACTCTATCTTCGATTGTTATTAATACCTCTTAATTCGAACTTGATAAGTCTAGGTTGCGTTCTTTGCTCTAGTTCAAACTCGAGGTTGTTTTGAATTTAACGTTGTCCAAAAGTCCCAACTGCCAAAACACAAAACTCGTCTTTGAAACTGATAACCACGGACCCACAGTATACGAAATATCTAAATCAAACAGGCTAAATATTTCGGATCCTGGAGCAAGAGGAGTGCCTTCTCGAAGAAGTTCTGAAGCTAAGCACGACTGATCCGAAAGCGTGTTAGCAAGCGCCATCAAGCAAGAATTTTACTCCCGTCGCGAAAGGAATTTTTTTTTCTCCCTAAAATCCTTTTTTTTCCCTATAGAAAGTAATGAATCCGCTGAGCGTTTAGCGTGCGGTTGTGTGTTGACTTTTGACAGGCATCTCTCGCCTTTCTTCTTCCCAAGTGTTCTTGCTCACAGAGAGATCAGTGATGCCTGCGGAGGAGGCTACGTAAAACTATTGTGAATTATTTCAACGAATATTATGAATTATTGTGCCACGCGACGAAATTTTCAAGTTAGAGATTAGAGGTGAGCCGATCATCGGTAAAACATCGGCAGAACCGATTATCGGATAGTCTTTCTCACAATCGGCCATCGGCCGATTGTCTTTCACCATCGGCCCAACGGCTGCCGATTGTCCGGCTTTGTATTTACCTATCGTTTTTGTATTTCTGCTTTCTCATCCTCGCATGGTGGTATAAAAATCGTCTGGCATATCCAAACCTCTTCCGAGTTGCTTCAAAATATTTGAGTGCTCCCAGCTCTAGCGTCGACTCGGAACGTGTGTTCAGTGAACAAGGCAACATTTACACAGAGAAGAGAAGTTCGCTTGCTCCGCACAAAGCAGACAATTTATTATTTTTACATCACAATTTGCCGAGATTACAGTTTGACTATTAAGGCCTGTAATTGTAAATGTAATTTTGCATTTTGGTTTTTCATTTTCCATTTTTCCATTAATCTTTACCTTGTTTCTTGTTTGGTCGGCATTTTGCGCTTTTTAAAATTTAATGCATGGTACAAAATATTATAAATAAAGAAAAAGAATGACTAACTAAAGACTACTTGACTGTTTTCTGTTTATTTTGTTGCATGTTAAAATAGTTAAATAACTTAAATTAAGAATTTAAGAGAATTGGCTCCTTTCATTGCGAAATTTGAGATGAATAAAACGACAAAACGGAAGCAGAGCAACCATTCGCAAACATCGGTTTTTGCTGATTAATCGGCCGATTGTGACTAAACATCGGCTCTTAACAATCGGTATCGGCAATCGGCTTTTTTTTAACATCGGCTCACCTCTATTAGAGATAATAATATCTATATAATGTTTGATATCGCTTCCTTTAACTGTCAAAGTTTTAGGACGAACAATTAAATGAAAGTATGTTTATTTAGCTTTTGAAAACCGTGCTTTTCCCTCTAAAAATCATTAAAACAGTTGACATAGCTGGAAAACTAATGACATCACTCGACCCAGACCTCAAATTCTGATTGAGTTCTAAACTCTTGTCGCAATGGCGTGTACATAACGAGAGAATAAAGGCATTTTGTCGTTTATTTCGTAGTCAGAAACTTTGAATTTCATACTAGTGAACTACTCGCGGACATGTTTTATATAAAGTTGTTGGGTTTTTTCGTATGTTTTTGCTGTGCAAGCTGTCGTAAGTTAAACTCAGAGAAAAACTCTGAGCTCCATACGAAAAAACTTTACCAACTCAAGCTGAAAACACTAATAACGTACACAAAACATTTACTGAAAATAAACTGACACAATGCGACTTGTAGCCCAACAAGTGCTTGTGACACACGTACGCATTGACTAGTTCCCAGGCGTATAAATATCGAAAACAACCTCGGTCTACCATCTGAGTTCCAGTGGCTCAATGGTGAGAGCGTCCGGATGGCATTCGGAAGGTTGTGGGTTCGAATCCCGTCTGGGGCTCAGAGTTTTTCTCTGAGTTTAACTTACGACAGCTTGTACAGCAAAAACATACAAAAAAACAAAAAAACACATTACAAACTCAAGCTGAACAGTCTGTTTTATAATAATAAGAATTTACGTAGACGCTGCGGAAGGAATGGTAGTTGTGGAAAACATAGCTTCTGGGGTAAAACTCTCAAAGCTTGTTATGGCTATTTTCGTTTTTGCTTTTGGAGAAATTTCAGCAGCCGCTGACCTTATTCTGATCAATATGTTTATAGGAGCAGGGAAATCTGTCTGCGCATACTTCAGCCGCAAGTCTAGTACGGGTTTTGCACTGGGGTTTTCCAAAGATAATTCAGTGTAAACAAATATGGCGGTCGGATGGCCAGGAAAAGGTTGGCTATTTAATATCGTTGCTTTTCTGCATTTTGAAATGTATAGAAGGGTCTCGACAAAAGCTACATGTATAGTCTGTAATAGAAATTGTAAATAAAATAAAGAAAATACGCGGAATGTCGATAGCCAAACAATATATTTACAAACGTGTGGCATGTCCAGAATGACAGCCGTATAATAACAGCGACAAACGCATGGTTTCGAAGAAACGGTAAACATCTACCAACAATGCGTTCCCATACAACCAGAGAATGAAATCACATGATTTTCGTTTTGGAGCAAAAGGCAAACTTTGCAGAAATTAACAATATTTGCATGTCGTCGTCACACTGAAATTAGTAGCACATAGACAAGTCAAACTTCATTGTAAGATCTGAACAAGACAAAAAAATTGATTATATATTTCTATGTACGAACGGAATTATACATAAACTTAGCACAACATTGTGGCAGTTAAAAGGTCTTGCTCGACAAAAGACAGAATCTAAGTTCGTTTCACAGAAAGTATTAACTAGTAAACAAGTCGTCGGATGAAAGGAACGAATACATAATTTACCTACCAACGGCAATTTTCCCCTCAGATATCAAGAGCAGAACTTGGATAAACATGAACCGGTAATTAAATTTTGGAGCAAAAGGTAAATTTTACGATATAGTCGATCAGTCGTCCCCCATTTCTCATACCGCCATTTCATCTTCCAATATTTATACTAGAAATATGTTAACACAACAACCCCTCGCCCTCTTTTACACGAATTTTTGTAAAATTTATATCCTTCGGATAACCCTCTGATAAGAAAAACACTTTCGCGCTCTTTTTCATTGGCAGCCTGGAAATAGCCGTTGGAACAATTCAAAATATAGTTTTAAACTTTTAATTAAAGTATAATATTTGAAATAAAAAAAGTTGTTTAACTCTAATTTTTAAAGAAAAAGGTAATATCTCCTTTCAAATCTCAGAACAAAGTCCGTGTTGCCAGGAAATTATTGACATATGTTAAAGCTCTGGTTAACCAACAGATAGTTAGTAACTCTTGCAAACATCTTGGTGGTTATCTCTTCTTCACATTTTCAAATATACGATGTAAATACACATAACTCAATGAGCCTGCTGTATTTCTCAATAGCGGTTACAAATTTCCCTGCTCTTTATGTTTATTGGATTGTGGACTCAGTCGCGTCCGCAGTCCGATCAAGTCAGTTACAAATTCATTTATCAGAAACAGGTCAGCGGTTACTACTATTAGTGTGGTATGAAGTGTCATGAAAACAGCTCCCGTAGGTTTTTCGTGCTAAACTTTACTTTTTTTTACTTTTTTGACTTGACCAGATGTCAAACTATCAGAAAATGATGGGGTACAAATTTTCGACCTTTCGGTATACAGGTGGGTTGAGAGATCAGAAAATTTGAACTGCATTTTTTGATAGTTTGATGCTTAGTCAACTCAAAAAAACCCAGAAAAAAGAAACAGAAAACAACTTTAGCATGCGAATCCTACGAAAGCTGTTTTGATGACATTTTATTCCCCACTATTTGGGCTAGGATCAGGAAAGGTCTTGAGTCACTCCTATTAGCCATGTCTCCGACACCTCGACTCCTCCCCCCTTGTATAGCAAAAGGTCGAAAATTTGAACCCCATCATGTTCTGATAGTTTGACATCTAGTCAAGTCAAAAAAGGGAAAAAATCAACTTTATCACGAAAATCCTATACGGGATTACACCTTATACCTCACTATATGGGAAAAAGGACACATAAATCTCCATCTTTGTCACCCACAATCCAGTTATATATAGGTCAGGGGCCCCAACCTCACAGCAGGCAACGCAGCCTAAACACCCCCGCTTACTTTATAAGGGCCCGTTTACATGTGCGATTTTTGATGCGATAAATATCACCAACTTCTGGTTTAGATGCATACATCCTCGCTCCAAGGGCCTCCTCGGTACACTGGAAAATCGGAGGCCTTGGTCAGATGAAAATCGGATGTCCTAGATTCTTGAGTCATTGAATACATCACATCGCCCTGGTGCGAACATGGACATAATATAACGAAACAAACGAGATACACTCAGCTATTTGAAGAAAAGCTGCTTTATTATGACGTCCGAAAGGTTTGGTGCTTATTGTTCTTCCCGCTGGACAAAATAGCAGAATTTCTTTACCGAAATACTATTCAAACCGGTAGGTTGTTTACGAACATAATTTGGCGTCGCCGACGAATGAGTCACCGAGTCACGCTATGTCTAAAATCGTTCGATATTGAGAGTTAAATTATGAAACTCATCGCAGTTCCGACCCGCTTTAGTAATCCCACTTTGTTGGCCTTATTCGAAGACTTTTTCGCTGTTATCTGAACGATAATCTTCACTCTGTTCACATCGTTGTTTGTCAGTGAAAATGTATTTACCCACGTCCTGTTTTAGACAATAGCCTTCGTCTTAAGCAATTACGAACGAGCAAAAAAGTGAGAAAAATAAAGCCACGGCACAATCCGCGGACTGTTTTTTCTCCTTAACATGCATTTAAATTAGAAGTTGGCTATACTTATCGCATCAAAGATTGCAAGTGTAAACGGGCCTTAAAGAAGTTTGATAAAATTACGCAAAATATATACGTACGCGATCAGGGATTGCACCACATCGGAGCATAAAGACGGTGACGGAGCCATAACAACGAGAGGCTAAAATAGGAAAAAGAATACCGTTAAGTTATAACACGACTGTATACGTTATAGTAATTATAGGTTATAGGTTATATATGTTATATATCATACACGAGGAGGAGTGTTTCATCAGGATTTCCAAACACCGAGACTTTTGTTGAAAACCGAGGCGAAGCCGAGGTTTTTGAAGAAATTTCGAGGTGTTTGGAATCCTGATGAAACACTCTTCCGAGTGTATGATATAGCTTCTCAAACAAATCAGTATTTTAAGAGAAAATCGAGGCGAAAGTTGGCTTAATTTATGTAATTTCTTCCTCCGATATCAAAACCTCCGTCTCGGTACTGATTTCCTTTGTTTTCGGTTTATGAATTATTAATGAAGTTGAGAAATATACATCTCAAACTCATTAATAATTCATGAGGAAAATTCAAAAGAAATTAAGGTTTAATCAATGTCTGTTTACCCCGATACAGAACTGATATCAGTCTGTAAATGTGATACAGAACTGTTTAATACAACATCTGTTCTGTATCACATGTACAGACACTGATATCAGTTCTGTATCACATTTACAGACATTGATATCTGTTCTGCCAGTGTACAGACACTTTTGCATTTAACTATCTTGAGTAAGGTACGCTGGTAGCGTCCTCATACAAGATGAAGATGCAAACAGAACAGTTGTTGAATAACAAATGATGATCAGAACGGCTATTTATGGCACGTCACTTAGAATATAAAATGTGGGACTAATACTAAATCAAAGCGCATGCTCACATCACTAATTTAATAATCGTAGCCTATTAAACCTTACCTCGAAGGTTTATCAGCTCTTAACATGATATATTTTCGTGTCCGTTCTGTATTGGGATACAGGCACTCGGCTTCGCCTCGTGCATGTCTGTATACCTCGATACAGAACGATACAGAACGGCCACTCATGTATGTATGTATGTATGTATGTATGTATGTATGTATGTATGTATGTATGTATGTATGTATGTATGTATGTATGTATGTATGTATGTGTGTATGTATGTATGTATGTATGTATGTATGTATGTATGTATGTATGTATGTATGTATGTATGTATGTATGTATGTGTGTGTATGTATGTATGTATGTATGTATGTATGTATGTATGTATGTATGTATGTATGTGTGTATGTATGTGTGTATGTATGTGTGTATGTATGTATGTATGTATGTATATAATCCCCGAGTCTGGGCGTAAGGAACCCGGTGAGGGTGCTAATCTCGACACGAGTGGAGTCATTTTACACGCGTGGGCAAGCTTGATATGCGAACACATTTCTGTGACCTAAATATTTATTTATTTATTTATTTATTTATTTGTATATAAGTGTGGTCGGGCCATGCGCGGTAAAGATTGTGGGGCACTGGAAACAATATACTTCTTGACAAAAAGATTTGACGAAAGAACAGAAACAAATCAAACTCTGTTCGTCGGGTGGTTACATTCATAGAGATCATAAATAAAACTAGAGGGGGCATTGGGGCCAAAATCGAGTAAGCATTTGAAGGCTGACATCTTGGATAAGTTGGGGGGGGGGGGGGGGGGGGTGGAATTGCTAACCCGGATGTAAAACTACACGGTCTGGGACCTTTCCTACTACTCTCTCGAATAGAGGGAAAGCTCTGGGACGGACTAGTTTTACATCCGAGTTTGCAATTTTGTCCCCCAACTAATCCAAGATGGCAGTTTGACTGGAGTTTCTCTCCAATGCCCTCTCTAGTTCTATTTATGATCTCTATGGTTGCATCAACGTTTTCTAATCAGGGGGTACATATATGTACAAAAATTCATGTAAAAGCAGGCAAGGGTTATTGCGTTCATGTATTGTTAGTATATAATTTTCATACATTGATGTCTTTTAATTGGATAAGTTGCACCACATGACACCTAGCTGTTATGTCATGACAACGCCCAGTCATGCTTTATTGCTCGTGCATTTAATTTAATAACACATGGATAATAGCGCACGGTTGCCGAATTTTTTATATTGTGAAGCTATACCAAGAAATACAAAGTATTAAACAGCTTGTAATTTTACAGTTTCTTAAGGTAAACTAGATATTTCTATAGGAGACTAGTTCTTAAACGAACAAAATTTACATAAAGATGTCTTGTAAATGTTCAGGAAGATTGTCACTCATTTTGCAGGTTAGAAATCGAATATAGCTCCAAAGATGTCAGCATCTGACGAACTGAAATAGCTGTAAGCGTAAATTCCATATCCAGTGTACTCAACTTGAATATTGAAATGTTAAATCTTTCACTCGCATTGTTGTTGCGGGACAACTTTATCTTTTACTTTGTCTAACCACATTTAATAGAAGGTTAGGAAGCTCGACAAGTCATTGTTTTATATACTCGGGCTGCGCCCTCGTGGTTTTAAATTACCTAGATTGAATTGTTACGAACATTCCTTTTTGGTTAGGATAATTAATCTTTGGAATAGTTTGCCTAATAATTTTAAACAGTTTAAAAACCAACTTAAATCACATATGAACATGTATTAGTTATTAGTTTTAGTGTTTTTTATTATCTTTTATTTATTTATTTTTTTTAATATTTTTAATATCTAAGTAGAATAGTATCTAATTTAAATAACTTAAATTTTAATATTTAAGAATTCGATGTAATTAGTATTAAGGATTGTAATTTTATTAATTTAGGGGATCTTTACATAGGGTTAACCTCTAGATTCTCCTGCAAGGACCTCTTGGGTACCTTGAATAAATTGACTGATTGATTGATTGATTGATTGATTGAAAACACTCCTTCTCGTGTTTTAAGTAATAGTTAAAATATGAGCGGCCGATCGTTATGGGCATTTACAATGGCGAGCCGAAGGCGAGCCATTGTAGACGCCCATAAAGATCGGACGCTCATATTTTAACTTGCTTATCAAATTGTAAGTGTAAATGATGAACACTTTGTTTAAGAGTCGTAGAAAAGGTTAAATAAGATCATTTTAACTCAGAAAAAGCTGAATTTGAGCCACTAGTGTCTATTAACTTTGATAAAACATTGATGTTTTATTAATCAATGTTTTATCCGTATTTAAATATGCTGATTAAACATTCATTTCATTTGAATTTTCGTCATGAATTATTAATGAATTTGATAAATATTACATAAAGCTAAAACAAAGAATGTGTGCATCTTCAGGTACCTTTCAACATGAACCCTAGTTCGATTGTTAACTGCTTTGATGTTTGCCGTGTTTCCAAACCATGTTTATTTTCTGTTAATGATGCTCTAACGCCAGATGATATTACTCGTCAAGGGGAGACGTCTTGAAAAGTAATGCTTAAAAGGGTTAACACTCTCTTTGTCCGTGTTTTATCGAGATTTACCATTCATTCTTCTTCTAACAAGAAACTCGAAATTAATTACTGCATTCGGCGTCGCCTCGAACAGCATTCAATTTCTCGTTTTTGTAATAGTAATCTCGTGGATGTAAATCGCGATAACACTCTCGCGCGAGTGCTTTGATCCATAACATAACTTAACCTAACCTAACCTATAACCTAACCTAACTTAATGCATGTTGTTAAGAGAGGAGGCAGATATCCTGCTCGGATATAGGAATCGAAAAACATTTACACTCAATTCGAAATGCCAAAATGCCAAATATTACTAGTAATACAGTAACCTACCTCGTTCAGTAACACAAGTTCCCACAACAAATGGATATGATTCAAAACCGGGAAAAGACACCTGTAAAACAAAGTCGCGTTAGAAGGCACACAGCATCGTTGTAACAAATTATATCAATGACTCGGACCCGCTATTTTAGCAACTCGACTCGATTCAAAAATGTGACAAAAAATAGGCACGCCCAGGCGTGCATGTATCTGCTGCTTTAATGTCTATACTGTAGCGACTATGGTAAGAAAAAATATGCATTAATTGTATTTGTAACAACCTTGTATTCAGAGCTGAACAGATTTTTGTTAAGATTGTCTATAATACAAGCGATAATTTTTGTTAACACCACGTCTATTATTTAATGCAGAGCCCAAAATAATTTCAGCATTAAATAATAAAGGTAGGGTTACCACAAAGGATGATTTAATTACAATAAAAATATACATTAATCTAAAGTTCATAATTTTCATAACTAACAAAAGCAATCACAGTTCCAGTAAATAAGGCGATGAATATCATAGTTCACAATCCTATTCTGCAAGTAGTGTCAATTAAAAACTAATAAATACGTATATATATAACAATATAATGATATAAAACTATCCATTTAAAACAAAAAAAACTAATGAATTCTTGCAATTGGCCATTTCCCAAAAGAGTTGAAGACTGGTGACGGGTTAGGAACACTATAGTCTCCTTCGCAGAAACTAATCATGAAACCGAACGCAGATCATCTACACAACGATGCACCACCATATATATTTTTGTTTATGTCTTATTTGGGAAATGCGCGACTTAAGGTTACGTAACACCTTGGAGTAGTGCTTTGCGAAAAATGCAACTGCGCGTTGAGTTTAAAAGCAATCAAATTCAAATTTTTAAGGTTTATAGCAAAATGATTGTAGAATTGGACAGTTGATTTACAATTTTGAAAAGTATTTAAACTTGTTTTGTTTTGACAAAATTCTGAAAACGCATTCGCTTTGCGCCGCGACTTTTGTTGAACTACAGTTTCAATCAAATCATGTAAAAATAGTTTTAATTGAAACTCAACTAGCTGTTCTACAAAAGTGTGTGCGGTAGCTATGGGGTTTTCTTTTTGTTATTTTTGAGATATAAGGCATTCTTTTGCAACCTCAGTTAGGTTGCGTTGCGTGCATACCATGAATCGTAGTCAGATTACTCGTATAGCTACCGCACACACTTTTGAAGCTCTTATTGTCTCCGATACATTGTGAAAATTTGAAAAAAATCGGCCAAAACCCGTGTTCAACAAGTCTTTGAATACGGCAGTTTAGCTGAAATTTAAAGCTGAAGAAACAAGCCTTGGAACATTTAAATTTCGCGGGAAAACAGAGCTGCTTCCAATTTTCATCGCTAAATATCTTAATAAATTTTGCTTTAAACGAAATAAACTTTTCAAAACCTTTCAGCATTTGGCTTAAGGCAGCTAATTACGCAAAAAAATTTTTTTTGGTATTTTTAAATTTCTATGGTGTAACCATGGATAGTAAAAAGACTGGATTGGAAACTTGATGGCGTGAGCATAACAACCTGGTTGCAATTGACAAGCTTAAAAACCCGAGTATATTCAAAGTTTGGGATTAATACAGCCTGAAATGATAATCGAATTGTCTGTAAATACGACAAAGCCACAACACGACAAAATGCCCGTCTATTCTTACTCATTTTAAAAAGAAGATATCAAGGTTTACTAGTTAAAATATGCATCCCAAATTCCGAGCAAAACAAAGCACAATTTGGGGACGCCAGTTTCTTCAAAACAACACAGGAATCATCAAAACAAAGATCAACAACGCTTACCCCGATCGCTCGATTGTGGCTTAGGCAGGTTTGTAAGGCGATAAAATCATTTGAAACGTCAACATAGTCATCTGAATGTGAGGATATGAAGAATTTGAAGAAAAGTTCACTAAAAACCTCAGTAAAAACAAGCGTACTCACGCCATTCGTGACATCACAATTTGCAACTAGGTTTCAACATCTCTCGAGCAAAGAAAAACGCTTTTCAGCCAATCGGCGGCCTGGAAACACCTCACGTGACTATTAGTTTCCAATCCACTCATTTTACTATCCATGGTGTAACGTAACCACTCTCACGTAAAAACTTAAAAACACCAGAGAAGTCACCATAACCGACATCGTGCCGTTTAACAAAGAACAAGGTATAATCTAATGTAAGCCATATGAAAAAACACACTGGCCATGCCGGTTCAAGATCACGTGACGCTCAGGCGAGTAATTTTCAACATCAAACTGGAAGTTCTATTGTTTCAGAGCGGAGTTTCACAGCCCTCTCCTTTCCAGTGGCTATGGCCATGTTAATAAAATTTTGTGGAGCTTCGTCGTTTACGTCCTTCCCACTTGCCTTCCATAATAAAATACATGATGCAGTGTTACAACTCGTTTGTATTACTATTTGTCATCATGCAAACTTTCAAAGAATTAAGATTGTCTATGCTGGCCATGCTATGTTTTTCAGTGCTTTTTTTTTCTAAAAAAAAAACTCAGAGAAAAGCCATCCAAATATATGCTAACTCAATTTAATCGGGCTTAACTCCGGTCCTCCGTGGTGAGAAGCAGAGTGCTAATAGCATGAGTATAGCTATGGTAACAAAACCTACAGTAATAAAGTATGCATGGTAATAAAACTTAGTAGTCCAATCAAATTACTACAAAATTTGACTAATTAATATACAGTATTTAAATAACGTTACAACAATTTGTCACTTCCCCTTCTATAACTCTATAGAAGCATGGAATATGTTTCTTAAGTGCATCACAATTAAAAAATTACTACAATTCATACTGAAAAAACTTACTACAGAAATTTGTAAAAACCATCTCTTCTTAAATATTTCTCGCCTCTTTGTCGCTCTGTCATAACATTAACCACAGTAGTTATTTTAGTCTCGGTTGCTTGTCGTCATTTGTCGTTCATTCTATGTTTTGATTGGCTCCAAAAGCGTTCTTTTGTTAACTTAACAAACCTAACAAAATTACCAGCGCGATAGCATAGTACTTACTAGCGCATGCGCAGTAGATAAAAAATAGTACGACCCGACTCACTAACTGCGAACGACTCGACAAGAGTAGTCAAGCCACTAACCCTAATATATAATTTATTTTAAGTAATTTATTATAAGGCTGGGTTCGTTTTTACGGCCCGTACGCAAAACGACGCAATCTGATTGGTTCCCGAGCAATCGGGGTGCTACCATATTGACCGACCGACGGATCAATCCGCTTTTTCTCGGACCTGTAAGTTTCGACGGGATAATTTCTGAGTTAATTTGAATACAAATAAAAGAGAACTGGGTAGCTTTATTCAAATATTCCGAACAATTAAATGTGTTGGAATTACTTCTGGTTATCTTTAAAGTTTTTTTACGTAAAAACACGACAAATGAAAGTCGAACTGGCGTAAAAAAAAAGTGGCACGGAAAAGCTAACAGGTAAGGTAACAGCAGAAACAAGCGTAAAAAGATAACCTTCTGGCGAAGGTAACAAATTTCACATAAACATTAGAATTCTCCCAACTTACTCACGTGTTTGCATCAAGCTACAGTATATACACAAGGGCGGCAATTTTCTATTGCTTATATAGGATTATTGGGTGGTATACTACCACATAAGATATTTACCTATAAGTGTCAGCTTCTTTGAGCATTGGGATTACCATGGGCGCAGGTATAGGAGGCTAAAATGTAAGACATGATACTAAAACTATTAGTACAGGTAATAACAAGGCAGTGGCCGCATGAGAATCGAAAAGGTCCGGAATATAAGTGCAGATACCTTCTCCTAAAGGGATCTGGATGTTTTGACATTGTGGTTTTGAATTAAATTCATCCAATTGCAAACAAAATTCAACCAAAATGTAATAAGTTAACCCTTGGTTTACATGTACCGTCAACCCTTCCACAAACTTACATAAAAATCGGGACGAATAAACAGACAGACAGACAGACAGACAGACAAACAAACAAACAAACAAACAAACAAACAAACAAACAAACAAACAAACAAACACACAGACAGACAGACAGACAGACAGACAGACAGACAGACAGACAGACAGACAGACAGACAGACAGACAGACAGACAGACAGACAGACAGACAGATCAAGGCAAACTTAAAAACATCTTAACAAACAAAATGTAGCTGCAGTACTTTAATATCTTAAGTTATCTTAAGGTGGCTCCCTATAGTTTCAATAAATACGTGCTATTTCATACGCTCATTATCTAATGTTATTCACAAGTTTAAAAATTTGTTAGATAAATACTAGTAGACCTTACTATAGCAGAACTATCGCAGATATAAAATATCTATATAAAAAAGTTCAATTATTTGCTGTTACCATGGTAATAATGACGTTGGAACTTTGGTATATTTTCAAATATTGCATAATTGAAGCGGCGTGTCTTCAGTTTGCTTCGGTGAAATTTTTTAAAAATTGCTGAGATGATAGATACTGTTGTGGAGAATATCCATGCACAAAATCAGAGAGGATTGTATGGACAGATTTTTTGCCATAAAAATTATCGATTTAAAAAGGTTCTGTCTTATGAAAAATTATATATACTTTAGAACTTTTTATAAACTACTTATTTACAAAATTTTAGCAAAATTCACCGAAGAAAACGTCTACAAGTCTAACGTCTACAAGTCTAACATCTATGTCGACGCGGTCATAGAATTTCGAATCGACAAGATCGATATTTACGCATGCGTAGCGATACTATTTCTAGTCACCAGTCCCCTACTGAAATTACCGTAGGGAGCCACCTTAAGATGGCTCGACAGTCTAAATCACAAGAAATTATCGTTCTTAAAACGTTTTGCACAGGTCTCATGAACTTCATTTTATTCTCATTAACTGTTCATTGCATAGCTCTAGTGTTGGTCTTGATTATTGAAAAGTTTTATACGTTCAAAGTTCACCTAAGTGAAGAAATCGTGTTTCCAGTAAATGCAGAAAACCTAATTACTCGGGCTACTTTGGTAGCCGAGTCTAGGTTTCGGTGGCTTTCCTGTATTACTATTTTTCTTGTCGACAAATTGCAATTATTGCATCATCCCGATAGGCTTTGCGAAACCACGCGGTGTGCTCGTCTTCATGCGCCATCTTCTCTGTTCGCTAGAATTTAGATCACAAGTGACTTACTGGACACTGTTATTGATCAGTCATGTGGCTGACACAACTGTGTTAATACTACGCTTACAACTGCAGACATTGATGGCGGTAAATCTACACTAAAAGATGGCGAGCTATATATTATCTGGGTCATTACAGTCAAAATGGAAATACCTTCCCACTTCCGCTTCTGTAGTTGGTTGTGTATTACTGTATTACTGTATTTCTGTAGCCGCTACCGAAGCGTGAGGAAAGTCTAGCGATAAAAGTCGTCAATTCTTGATGTATTTTCGTCTGTTGGTATCGATTTGAGATAAACATCCATTGTATATTATGATGAAATGCCATTTAAAGCTAAATTATACTATTTATGCACAGTTTTCAATAAAAAAAAATTCTCAGGCTTCGGTAGTGGCTACAGAAATACAGTAATACGCAACGAACTACAGAAGTGGGAAGGTATTTCCATTTTGACTGTAATATTCCGCCGTCTCGATCAAGACAAACTGATTATAAACGATTTATTGAATTTTAATACTGAAAAGCATTACTCATGCACGGTCACAATCTGATAACCTGCTGACTATTGGAAAATATCTGCAAGATGGGGGAGACATAAACAACGTTGAAAACAGAATTGACAACTTGCAAACGACGGGTATTTTGCTGTGTTGACATTTCGTGCTGATGTTTTAATACGCTAAATGGGAAAACTTTAAATATTTGAGGTAATTTTAATATTTGTAATTTGCTTTGTTATTGCCTGGATTATGTATTGTTATGTTAATAAAGTTATGCCAAATAAACTCGATGTGATTCAACTGCTGCACTAGCTTTAATATAATTTCATTGAGTGTGTGCATTTTAATAGTTCGAACCTTGGTACGTTCGCTTGCATGTTGTCGATCGTCTAGGTAATATACTGCTTACTGAGTAACGGCTTGCTGCTTAGTCTAACAACTACAAAACGCAAGTATAATAAGCACCAAATAATGCAAAAAATACTGATAAACATTTACTATGTCGAACTGTTTGCACGTCTAGATTAACGCCGTGAAGTTAGCTGGAGTTCGCCGCTGCACCAATGCTTTGCCGGTCTTGTAGCTCATTCAATCCAGCTTTTTCACTAACGACTGGCGAAACTGGCAGCTAACTTCACGGGGTTGTCTAATGATCGCTTGAATCTACCGAATCTAGCACTGTATGTAGGTTATTTTGGATTTTTTAACAAACGCCTAATATGTGCACGCTGTAGAGCTGTTTCGTGCATAGGCTATGCCAACCTGCATTGCTATATGAGTAGCCTGAGTGAACGCCTAAGCAGGCGTCTTGTTTGCATAAAATATGTCGCTTACCACGAACACAATTTGTCAAGATACGCAAGCGCTACAACTATAAATCTTTTCAATTATCAAGATCACCACTAGAGCTATGAGACCTGTGCAAAACTTTTCATTAAAAAAATACGTAATTTCTCATGATTTAGACTGTCGAGCCACCTTAAGAAGCTAAGTTACATTAAAATAAAGTCGGTCGCACGTACCACAATGCGTTTTTCAACGTCGTTATCAGGTGACAATACGGCACCGGGTTTATCTTTACGTGACGGCAAATGAAGCTAAAACAATAACAATAACAAACAGAAGATCGTGATTACACATACTCGCTCTTCTGCATCTTCCCAAGAGAAAGAAGCTCTGCCCAAAGACAGTCACCATCGCAATTTTTCCTTTCGTAACGGTCGTTACGTTCCGGAATGGTCGTTACGCCATCCCAGCTCTTATAGAACGTTGGGTAAACGGGCAAAGCCAGACAAGTGAAACAAACAGTCGTCATATATATATATATATATATATATATTTAATGATATGAAACAAGCGTTCACTGATAAAAGTTTTTATTAATACGAGCTTTCGGCTGTCAGACTACAGCCTTCAACGGGTTAAGAGAAATGTGGAAATCTACACCTATATATATATATATACAAGCAGAAGAATATTAATGAGAATAACAGGATATAACATAAGATATGGATAATAAATGTGTTATTGTTTCTTTAATAGAGTCCAGGAAGAGGCTTCGAGTTGTTGTCGGCTTCTTTCGTTAATCCGGTGTGCCAAGATTCCAAAGTTTTTCGTATTCGATAATTGCCTCTATCAATAATCCGGCCGTTTTCAAAATCAATGGCATGATCGTTATTCCAAGCGTGGTTGGCGATATTTGATTCCTTTTGTCCAAATTTTACATTCCTTATGTGCTCCTTCTTTCTAGTTCGAAAACATCTTCCTGTCTCGCCAATGTAGCTCCAATCGCATTGTTTACATGGTATTTTATAAACGACATCTAGTTGTTCTTCAAAGGGTGGTCTGTATTTGGGAGAAGGGAATTCCTGTTGTAGTGTCTTTAGTGGTTTGTTTGCAACCCTAATGTCATGTTTACGTAAATGTCGCGTCAAAGTCTCAGTTAATCCGTTGATGTAAGGAAGAACTGCGTAGCCGTTGTGTTGTTTTTCCGATTCAACTAAATTAAAAAACCTGCCCACTAATTCTTCTGGAGTTGGTGTCATATCATGCGTTAGTTTGTGCGTTATCTCCGTAATAAATCTATGTGGATAACCGTTTGCTCGTAAGGCATTAGTAACATGATCTAATTCGTGTGCTTTTCCGTTGGTAGTGTTAGGGAGATGAAAAGATCGGTGTACGAGTGTTCGAGCAGTGCTAGCTTTGTGTTTTTTGTCATGGTGAGAATGGAAATCTAAATAACGATCTGTATGTGTAGGTTTTCTGTAAACGTGGATAGCAATTGTCCCGTTTTGTCGTGAAAGTTCTGTATCTAAAAAGGCAATTTTGTTGTTGTGTTCATGTTCAACAGTAAATGAAATGTGTGGGTCAATGGAGTTGAGAGTTTTGTGGAATGTGGTGAGTGCGTTTTTCTTTAAAATAGCGAGACTGTCGTCAACATAGCGTTTCCAAAATTTTGGTGGAATAGTGGCTTTCTCAATGGCTAATACTTCAACTTCTTCCATGTAGAGATTAGAGATAATAGCACTAACTGGACTACCCATGGCACATCCGTGTATTTGTTTGTACGTCGTATCGTTGTAAATAAAATAGTTATTAGATAGGACAAAGGTTAGTAGGGAAATAATGTCATCAATATCTAGATTAGTTCTATCATGGAGAGATTTGTCATTTTCAAGTTTCTTGCGGATACAATTGCATGCCTTGCCGTCGTCGACTGGAACCGACGTGAATAAAGAAACGACATCAAAAGATATCATTAATTCATCATCTTCAATGGTGGTGTTAGAAATATCATTTACAAATTGAGATGAATTAGAAATTGAATAACCATTTCGGTTTTGTAGTGGTGACAATAGGTCTGCTAAAAACTTTGAGGTATTATAAAGTGCCGATCCAACGCAGGTTACAATGGGTGGATGGCCTTTCTTATGGTATTTGATAGAGCCTCTGCTAGCTGGTGGCGTTGCGTCAGTAGATCGTAATCTGCAATATGTGGTTTCATTAAGTTTCGTTTGTTTCTTCAAATTTAAGAGTTTTGAATAGAGTTCTCTTTCAAGTTTCTGAAAAGGCGGTTTTTTGACTACTTTGTAAGTAGTACGATCATTTAGTAAAACTTCCAGTTTTTCGTTGTACTCAATTCTGTCCATCACCACGAAGCAGTTACCTTTGTCAGCTTTCATCACGACTCTGGTTTCATCTTTCTTCAAATTTTGGAGTGCTTTTCTTTCATGGACATTGATATTTCTGTGGGCTGGAAGTTTGCCTCTGTCTACGACCGATGCCGTTGTAGTACGTATGGCGTCTTTGGTGTCATCTGGTAGATGTCTTATAGATGCTTCTATTTCAGCGACAACGTTTTTGTAAGGAATTTTTAACGGCGTTGGTGCGAATTTTGGGCCTTTTTCAAGGATAGAGCGCTCAGCTGCAGTTAGCGGCTTCTTGGAAAGGTTTATTACCCATTTGCTCTTATCGATGGTAGTCGAATGGATATTTTCTTCTTCTAGGTTCGTAAACTTTCTGTTATGTCTGTCGTTGATATTGTTTTGGACTGAACGGGCTCTGTGCTTCAAGAACTGCGTCAGGTTCGAAAATGTGTCGTTTGGAATGAGTGCGGATAAATCTCTCTTGTTGTCGTTGATGTTTCTGTTCGTGGCATTTATCTGTTCATGGCAAATGGAAATTCATTTACGCATAAAGCACTCGAGAATAATTGGTTACCGAAATCTCTTCGTTTTAAGCCACCTGGAAGTCATCCTGTTTTCCAACGTATTATGAACAGAACTAGCCATCACTGTATGAAAGCCAGAATTTCCATTTGCCATGAACAGATAAATGCCACGAACAGAAACATCAACGACAACTAGAGAGATTTATCCGCACTCATTCCAAACGACACCTTTTCGAACCTGACGCAGTTCTTGAAGCACAGAGCCCGTTCAGTTCAAAACAATATCAACGACAGACATAACAGAAAGTTTACGAACCTAGAAGAAGAAAATATCCATTCGACTACCATCGATAAGAGCAAATGGGTAATAAACCTTTCCAAGAAGCCGCTAACTGCAGCTGAGCGCTCTATCCTTGAAAAAGGCCCAAAATTCGCACCAACGCCGTTAAAAATTCCTTACAAAAACATTGTCGCTGAAATAGAAGCATCTATAAGACATCTACCAGATGACACCAAAGACGCCATACGTACTACAACGGCATCGGTCATAGACAGAGCCAAACTTCCAGCCCACAGAAATATCAATGTCCATGAAAGAAAAGCACTCCAAAATTTGAAGAAAGATGAAACCAGAGTCGTGATGAAAGCTGACAAAGGTAACTGCTTCGTGGTGATGGACAGAATTGAGTACAACGAAAAAATGGAAGTTTTACTAAATGATCGTAATACTTACGAAGTAGTCAAAAAACCGCCTTTTCAGAAACTTGAAAGAGAACTCAATTCAAAACTCTTAAATTTGAAGAAACAAACGAAACTTAATGAAACCACATATTGCCAGATTACGATCTACTGACGCAACGCCACCAGTTATCAGAGGCTCTATCAAATACCATAAGAAAGGCCATCCATTACGACCCATTGTAACCTGCGTTGGATCGGCACTTTATAATACCTCAAAGTTTTTAGCAGACCTATTGTCACCACTACAAAACCGAAATGGTTATTCAATTTCTAATTCATCTCAATTTGTAAATGATATTTCTAACACCACCATTGAAGATGATGAATTAATGATATCTTTTGATGTCGTTTCTTTATTCACGTCGGTTCCAGTCGACGACGACAAGGCATGCAATTGTATCCGCAAGAAACTTGAAAATACACGGATGTGTCATGGGTAGTCCAGTTAGTGCTATTATCTCTAATCTCTACATGGAAGAAGTTGAAGTATTAGCCATTGAGAAAGCCACTATTCCACCAAAATTTTGGAAACGCTATGTTGACGACAGTCTCGCTATTTTAAAGAAAAACGCACTCACCACATTCCACAAAACTCTCAACTCCATTGACCCACACATTTCATTTACTGTTGAACATGAACACAACAACAAAATTGCCTTTTTAGATACAGAACTTTCACGACAAAACGGGACAATTGCTATCCACGTTTACAGAAAACCTACACATACAGATCGTTATTTAGATTTCCATTCTCACCATGACAAAAAAACACAAAGCTAGCACTGCTCGAACACTCATACACCGATCTTTTCATCTCCCTAACACTACTAACGGAAAAGCACACGAATTAGATCATGTTACTAATGCCTTACGAGCAAACGGTTATCCACATAGATTTATTACAGAGATAACGCACAAACTAACGCATGATATGACACCAACTCCAGAAGAATTAGTGGGCAGGTTTTTTAATTTATTTGAATCGGAAAAACAACACAACGGCGACGCAGTTCTTCCTTACATCAACGGATTAACTGAGACTTTGACGCGACATTTACGTAAACATGACATTAGGGTTACAAACAAACCACTAAAGACACTACAACAGGAATTCCCTTCTCCCAAATACAGACCACCTTTGAAGAACAACTAGATGTCGTTTATAAAATAACCATGTAAACAATGCGATTGGAGCTACATTGGCGAGACAGGAAGATGTTTTCGAACTAGAAAGAAGGAGCACATAAGGAATGTAAAATTTGGACAAAAGGGATCAAATATCGCCAACCACGCTTGGAATAACGATCATGCCATTGATTTTGAAAACGGCCGAAAAAGAAATCTTATACGGTTCAACCCTCCATTCTCCAAGAACGTCAAGACCAACATCGGACGTAAATTCCTCAACCTAATCAACCACCACTTCAAATCTACAAAACTCAAAAAAATCTTCAACCGGAACACAGTCAAAGTAAGCCACATCTGCATGGAAAATATCAAAAGTGCTATTTCCAAACACAACCACCGCATTCTATCGAAAGAAAACAACAACAACAACAACAACAACAACAACAACAACAACAACAACAACAACAACAACAACAACAACAACAACAACAACAACAACAACAACAACAACAACAACAAGCAAAATTGCAGCTGCAGAAATAAAACCGATTGCCCCTTGAAAGGAAACTGCATGGTTGCAGGAGTCATGTACAAAGCTGATGTGACAACAACCGACGAAACAGACACAACAAAACAAAACAATATATAGGAATGACAGCCAGATATCTTTCCATGACGAGAAATACAAGAACGAAACAGAACTATCGAAGTACGTTTGGGACTTAAAATCAAAAGGGAGTCTATTTTAAAACGCGCCGCCCCTTACACAAGTGGAACAAGCCGCTGTAATATGTGCCTAGAAGAAAAACTGCTTATTCTGAAAGCTAACAAGGCGAACTTGCTCAACAAACGATCGGAGCTAATTTCAAAATGCCGGCATGAAAACAAATTTTATGCTACGAACGTCCGCCGCTCTAGGAACAGAGATACACATCCGGGAACAATCTCTCGAACTCATTCCACGCAATTTCGCGGGTGCAATGATGTCACGTGTGCCGCGATCTAACGCGTGCCACGCAATATAAACAGAAACTAAAGTGAAACTTTTTCAGTTGCCTGATGATCGCTTAACGCGTGAAACTCGGAGTAGCAACGTTCAAAAGTATCGAGCACTCTGTGGTCTATTGTAAACGACTACTTTAACTATTATATATATATATATATATAAGCTACACTGATGAGCTGTTGTACAGCGAAACACCGTGTCTGTAGATTGAACTATGTACGCTCCTTCACTTCGGTGTTGTTGAGCACTCTGCGAAGTTGCCGTGGGTACCTATTAGCGATAATGCAACGCTCACTACCCTTGTGGAAGTTTGAGCACTCTGGGCCCATGCACACTTCACGCTATCTGAATGTATTTCACCGATGCTGTCCCACATGCGGTTGTCACCGACGATCGCATGTGTATAAGTAATTGATGAAATTCATTCAGATTGTTCCAAGCTACACTGATGAGCTGTTGTACAGCGAAACACCGTGTCTGTAGATTGAACTATATATATATTTCTAAAATTCATTAATAATTCATGAGGAAAACACAAAGAAAAATCATGAGCGTGTCGGATCTATATATGTGATATAGACTCGCTCTAAGTTTCTCGCTGGTTTTTAACGGCTGAGATAAGCTTAATTTTCAAAATTACTACGCCAATGAACGTATGAAGTGATTCTTTTTAGAAGCCATTTAAAAACCTTGCAGTACGGGCTTTATCGGCTCTAAAACACTCGGCTATCGCCTCGTGTTTTATATCCGATAAAGCCCTCCTGCGCGGTTTATAAATAGTACTTCTATATATATATATATAATATTAACAAATAAAATTAGGTAGACCAATTCAGAAAAAGTTGGCACTTGATTTATACAAAAAAGCCAATGTCTTGCATGGTCCTTGTGGCCTTCGGGAAGTGTCGAAGTTTCATGAGGTCTTGACGGGCTACCAGATTATTGTTATTGATTTTAATGCTAATATATATATATATATATATATATATATATATATATATATATATATATATATTTAACAATTAGACAACGAGACCGAGTTTTCTATGAGCTGATATGAGTTGATTATCTGCTCGTAGAAAACGAGGGCGAGTTGTCTAATTGTTTTAGTATCAACCATAAACAACTTTTCTTTAACGAAAATAAGTCTTATCAAGCATTGTTCCAAATTTTCAGATAGTTTTACCTTTTTGTTTGCAGAAGTCTCCCCATTCAAAATGTAGAGTAGCTCGATGGCACATGATAAACAATCGCTCACAAAACACGAGTAATTATTTTGCTTCAAATTTGGTGTAGATATACTCCATAGGCATAAGCGAATTCATTTTCTTATTCGAAAATGTGAAACTGAAGATCACTCGTATATAAATTTTACAAGACGCTATGTTTGGCCTAGTTACCAGGTTTTGCTTGCGGCGTGAATGTCGTGGCTTCTGATTGGTCAGGATAGGGATATTCCAGTATAAGAAGGTTTGTCATTGGATAACGCTACTAATAGTTTATCACCATAGACCACTTACTAGTGGTCTATCACCAATAGACCACTAGTAACTCAGCCAATCAGAGTGTCGAATTTGTAATAGACCACTAGTTGGTTGATACTATATATATATATATATATATATATATATATATAGTAAAACAAAAGACAAACTTGAGTTACCTCATTCAAACTTTAATTCACTACAAATCTGTTTCGTATGGTAAGCGGAGCCTACCACACTCTTCAGGTGACTATTGCAACTGATGTTAACGCTTAAGAAATTTGAAATTTGAATTATACTGGTCAAGGGATTAATCGATTATGTGGTTGACTCATATGACAATGGTATGTAGCTAGGTGTGATAAATAGTCGGTTAATGATTACATAATAAGTGTTTCTTCCTATGTCTACAAGTGGATACGAGTTCGTTTCTACGGTTGAGTGAGCTTAGTTCTGGATAGCAGATAATGATAAACTTTTCATATAAGCATAGATTACATCGTTTAGTTTTATTAGAGTAGGGTTTACATTGTTTGATTATTCTCCATTTGATTGAGTATTTGACATCTGATTCTTTCAGTGACCAAATATATTTGCTGAGTTCGGTGGCAAATTTGTGATTTGAATTTCTAAAAGAGCTGGTGTGGTTTAAATATCTAGTTTTAAAAGAGCTTTCAGTTAGTCCAACGTAAGTTTCCTGTATCATGTTATCCTCTCTGGTAACCGTAGCTTGATAAACTATCCCTTTAGTTTGGCATTTTCCGGCGAGTGGGCAAGTACTTTTTCTGGCGACAATTGCATTTAGTTTTGGCTGGAATTGGGTTGGTTTGGATTTCTTTGTTAAGAACAGATTTGTTATGCGATGAGATGATGTTTTGCATGTTGGGCATGCAGCTATAACTCAACTTCAGAGTGTTCTTGTTAAATATTTTATGTAGAGGGTGGCCCTTTGGGAAGCATTCATCAATCATTTGCAGGAATATGCGGCCGATGTTGGTGGCTACGTTGGCGCTGTAGGGCGGGTTAAACCATATGTCCCTGCTTCGTGACCGCTTCGCTTTCGGTGGTTCTGGATTGAAATTCAGTTGATGGTCATAACCACTTTTTTTAAGGGTTTCTTGGTACGGAGGAATGGCCGAGTCAAACGCTTGTTTGTCGGATGAAATGTTGGATAGCCTTCTGTTGAGCGCTTCTGGTATGGTGCGGAGTATTGCTGGTGGATGGTTACTGTGGCGGTTAACGTATTGTGGGATGTTGCTGGGTTTAGTGAATGGTTTGAACTTTCCAGTTCTTAGGTCTAGGGTGATATCTAGGTAGTCGACGCACTTCTTGTTCGCTTCGATGGTGAGTTTCAAGTTGTGGTCGTTGAAGACTTTGCATATTTGCTTTTTGATGTTTTCTATTTCTCTAGGTGTTTCGTTAAAAGCGGCTAGCCTAATCAAATGGAGAATAATCAAACAATGTAAACCCTACTCTAATAAAACTAAACGATGTAATCTATGCTTATATGAAAAGTTTATCATTATCTGCTATCCAGAACTAAGCTCACTCAACCGTAGAAACGAACTCGTATCCACTTGTAGACATAGGAAGAAACACTTATTATGTAATCATTAACCGACTATTTATCACACCTAGCTACATACCATTGTCATATGAGTCAACCACATAATCGATTAATCCCTTGACCAGTATAATTCAAATTTCAAATTTCTTAAGCGTTAACATCAGTTGCAACAGGTTGCAATAGTCACCTGAAGAGTGTGGTAGGCTCCGCTTACCATACGAAACAGATTTGTAGTGAATTAAAGTTTGAATGAAGTAACTCAAGTTTGTCTTTTGTTTTACTATTCCGCTCTGCCTCGGTATTGAGCACTCTATCGTCTGTATGATTTCGAACT
Source organism: Paragorgia papillata (assembly GCA_035771165.1). Taxonomy (NCBI): domain Eukaryota; kingdom Metazoa; phylum Cnidaria; class Anthozoa; order Scleralcyonacea; family Coralliidae; genus Paragorgia; species Paragorgia papillata. The sequence goes on along the minus strand of JAWNZC010000385.1, from coordinate 568,448 downwards.
TGACACTTATCTTTATATATATATATATATATATATATATATATATACTGTAGAAGATGTTGTAAAAACTTTTGGCAGAGTGCTCGATGGGAATCCAGAGCATATTATAGTTAAAGTTCAAAGACTCAACAGGTTTGATTAGACATTTTATTACTATTTAGTTTCGTGCCACAAATATTGTGTGGTACTCTTCAGATAAAATGGTCTAATGACTAAGATGTAGTTACAGAGATGATTATATAAGTGTCTAGATAGGGATTATTTGGAAATTCTTAACGTTCATTCATTCGTTAGTTTGAATATTCAAAGGTTTTAACCGTTTTTTTAGTGATATAGTATATGTACATGAATATATCCACTTGTGGTTGGTAAGTGGTTGTCAAAAATGAACATGGAACAGATCCCGGAAGGATTAACATTAGTAAATAGGGTTATAGCCGTATGTTATAAATATACATTGTGAGGTTATGTTACAGAGTTTCTTAAAAGAAATTTATTAGCATGTCTACATGATGAAACAAGTTCGTTACGTTTGTTTAGTGTGGCCAGAGAAGGTTTGCAGATGATAAAATATTTCTCCCACAGGCATAAGCTACATCTGTTTGAGGTGTTATTGTAGGGCTTGGCTTGCTTGATAATTCTCCACTTAATGTTGAACTCGGCATTTTTATCTTTAAGCTCCCAGACATGTTTACTCAGCTCAGTGGAAAGTTTCTTTTCTCGGTGTTTGAATGATGCTTTGTGGTTGGTAAATCTCGTTTTGAATGTGTTTGCAGTGAGTCCGATGTATGTTTGGTTGGGTTTGTTGTCGTTGGTGATTACTGTAGCTTGGTAAACAACTGACTTAGTTAGGCATTTGCCAAGTATAGGGCAATCGTCAGGTTTTCTGCAGTTACATTGATTTGGCGTTGATGTTTGTTGTATTGTCTTCTTTAGGATGGTCTTGTTGTGTCCGTCGATGGTTTGTTTTATGTTGGTCATGCAACTGTAACTAATCTTAACAGTGTTTTTGTTGAAGATTTTGTGCAAGCAATGATTCTCATGAAATTCTTCATTAAGAATTTTAAGAAACGTTTGGCCGATGTTGGTGGCAACGTTGCTGCTGTATGGTGGGTTGTACCATGTGATGTTCCTGTGTCGCTTTCTCGTTTTGTTGGTGTGGTCGTTAGGTGGTGTTGGGGGTTGGAATTTCAGTTTGTGTTTGTACCCACTGTGTTCAAGAGCTCTTTGGTATAGGGGTGCTGTGCGGTTAAATGAGTTTTCGTCAGATGAATTGTCAGAGAGTCGTTTGTTAATGGCTTCGGGTAAGTTCTTGATGATTATTGGTGGGTGGTTAGATTTGGTGTGTATGTAGAGTGGTACATTGTTGGGTTTGGTGTAGGGCATATGTGTTCCAGTAGTTAAATTGAGGGTTACATCTAGAAAGTTGACGATTTTTTTGTTCACTTCGATGGTAATTTTCAGGCCGTATTTGTTGAAGGTGGCACACAGGTCTTTCTTGATTAGATCAACCTGGCGGGGGGATGCTTGAGTTATCCCGAGGCCATCGTCTCTGTATAGCCCAAAATTGTTGCCGTGTTTCTGGGTAATAAGGTAAAGGAGAAAGGAGCCCACAAGTTCGCAGGATTCGGAACCGTCGTAACTGCCCATGGTGATGTCGAAGAGGTCGGGTGATGATTTCTTGCCCCATTGGTTTTCGTTATTAAATAGACATGATTTTTTGGCGTGAATAATGATTTCTCTTTCATCGTTTGTGATGTTGTCATGTGTAGAGGCGAAATCTAATGCGGCGTTCAATAGTTCAATTGAGATTGATGGGTAAAAGTCTACCACGTCGAATTCAATGAATGTGTACTGGTTTTTGTTGTCGATGTTGTTGAACCAGTTGTTGTTGATGTTTCATTTCCTCTATTGAAAGTGAAACTAAATCTATTGTCGAAAAATTAAACCTCAGCGATAGAGTAAACGTCACCGCCAAAAGAGAAGCCTTCATCACCTTGAAAGATCACAAGCCTAACTTCGCCAACAACCCAACCTGCCGCCTCATTAACCCATCAAAACCCGAAATTGGCAAAATCACTAAACAAATCCTCGATAGAATCAACAAGAAAACCACTACCGCCATGAACCTCAACCAATGGAAGAACACAACTACTGTTTTGAACTGGTTCAACAACATCGACAACAAAAACCAGTACACATTCATTGAATTCGACGTGGTAGACTTTTACCCATCAATCTCAATTGAACTATTGAACGCCGCATTAGATTTCGCCTCTACACATGACAAACATCACAAACGATGAAAGAGATATCATTATTCACGCCAAAAAATCATGTCTATTTAATAACGAAAAACCAATGGGGCAAGAAATCATCACCCGACCTCTTCGACATCACCATGGGCAGTTACGACGGTGCCGAATCCTGCGAACTTGTGGGCTCCTTTCTCCTTTACCTTATTACCCAGAAACACGGCAACAATTTTGGGCTATACAGAGACGATGGCCTCGGGATAACTCAAGCATCCCCCCGCCAGGTTGATCTAATCAAGAAAGACCTGTGTGCCACCTTCAACAAATACGGCCTGAAAATTACCATCGAAGTGAACAAAAAAATCGTCAACTTTCTAGATGTAACCCTCAATTTAACTACTGGAACACATATGCCCTACACCAAACCCAACAATGTACCACTCTACATACACACCAAATCTAACCACCCACCAATAATCATCAAGAACTTACCCGAAGCCATTAACAAACGACTCTCTGACAATTCATCTGACGAAAACTCATTTAACCGCACAGCACCCCTATACCAAAGAGCTCTTGAACACAGTGGGTACAAACACAAACTGAAATTCCAACCCCCAACACCACCTAACGACCACACCAACAAAACGAGAAAGCGACACAGGAACATCACATGGTACAACCCACCATACAGCAGCAACGTTGCCACCAACATCGGCCAAACGTTTCTTAAAATTCTTAATGAAGAATTTCATGAGAATCATTGCTTGCACAAAATCTTCAACAAAAACACTGTTAAGATTAGTTACAGTTGCATGACCAACATAAAACAAACCATCGACGGACACAACAAGACCATCCTAAAGAAGACAATACAACAAACATCAACGCCAAATCAATGTAACTGCAGAAAACCTGACGATTGCCCTATACTTGGCAAATGCCTAACTAAGTCAGTTGTTTACCAAGCTACAGTAATCACCAACGACAACAAACCCAACCAAACATACACCGGACTCACTGCAAACACATTCAAAACGAGATTTACCAACCACAAAGCATCATTCAAACACCGAGAGAAAAGAAACTTTCCACTGAGCTGAGTAAACATGTCTGGGAGCTTAAAGATAAAAACGCTGAGTTCAACATTAAGTGGAGAATTATCAAACAAGCCAAGCCCTACAATAACACCTCAAACAGATGTAGCTTATGCCTGTGGGAGAAATATTTTATCATCTGCAAACCTTCTCTGGCCACACTAAACAAACGTAACGAACTTGTTTCATCATGTAGACATGCTAATAAATTTCTTTTAAGAAACTCTGTAACATAACCTCACAATGTATATTTATAACATACGGCTATAACCCTATTTACTAATGTTAATCCTTCCGGGATCTGTTCCATGTTCATTTTTGACAACCACTTACCAACCACAAGTGGATATATTCATGTACATATACTATATCACTAAAAAAACGGTTAAAACCTTTGAATATTCAAACTAACGAATGAACGTTAAGAATTTCCAAATAATCCCTATCTAGACACTTATATAATCATCTCTGTAACTACATCTTAGTCATTAGACCATTTTATCTGAAGAGTACCACACAATATTTGTGGCACGAAACTAAATAGTAATAAAATGTCTATTCAAACCTGTTGAGTCTTTGAACTTTAACTATATATATATATATATATATATATATATATATATATATATATATATATATTTCTAAAATTCATTAATAATCCATGAGGAAAACACAAAGAAAAATCATAAGCGTATCGAATCTATATATGTGATATATAGACTCGCTCTAAGTTTCTCGCTGGTTTTTAACGGCTGAGATAAGCTTAATTTTCAAAATTACTACCCCAATGAACGTATGAAGTGATGAATTTTAGAAGTCATTTAAAAACCTTGCAGTACGGGCTTTATTCGGCTCTAGAACACTCGGCTATCGCCTCGTGTTTTATATCGGATAAAGCCCTCCTGCGCGGTTTTTAAATAATATATATATATTTCTAAAATTCATTAATAATTCATGAGGAAAACACAAAGAAAAATCATGAGCGTATCGGATCTATATATGTGATATAGACTCGCTCTAAGTTTCTCGCTGGTTTTTAACGGCTGAGATAAGCTTAATTTTCAAAATTACTACCCCAATGAACGTATGAAGTGATGAATTTTAGAAGTCATTTAAAAACCTTGCAGTACGGGCTTTATCGGCTCTAAAACACTCGGCTATCGCCTCGTGTTTTATATCGGATAAAGCCCTCCTGCGCGGTTTTTAAATAATACATATATATTTCTAAAATTCATTAATAATTCATGAGGAAAACACAAAGAAAAATCATGAGCGTATCGGATCTATATATGTGATATAGACTCGCTCTAAGTTTCTCGCTGGTTTTTAACGGCTGAGATAAGCTTAATTTTCAAAATTACTACGCCAATGAACGTATGAAGTGATTCTTTTTAGAAGCCATTTAAAAACCTTGCAGTACGGGCTTTATCGGCTCTAAAACACTCGGCTATCGCCTCGTGTTTTAAATCCGATAAAGCCCTCCTGCGCGGTTTATAAATATTACATATATATATATATATTATATAGCATGCTATCGGATATGAGCTTTTGCGTAATCTGATTGGTTCACTACTACCAGGCTATCAGCTCATATCCTGCTAGTAGAGGAAAAACAAGATGACGCCATGTTTTTTTAAACTGCCAAAAAGAGTTGAAATTGACGGATTTTTATACAGAAAAACATCAACACCCTCAAACCAATGTATAAAAAAGCAACATTGTGCAAAAATACATTAACAAATACAAAATTTAGCATGTTAAATGGTAAAATTCACCTAAAAATTACGTCTTTCTACTTCAAAAACCCGACTAAATTAACGGGTTGATATTAATTTGTTGCCAAACAAATAAACTCACGGTTAAAATCAAGCTTACAACACACATTTCGTAGGAGATTACCAGTAAAGAGACTTTTTTTTATTTAGATAAGCATTTGGAGTAGTAAAAAGCATGTTCTTTTTCAAAAACAACCAACTAAGTAATTTAGTTTCACTGCCGAAGGTGTTTCAGTTCATTTTTGCATGAAATCAAAACTTTTTTCACGACAGCAACGCTAATATAAACAACTGACCCACCTTTTGACTTCATAAAAGTACCTTTTAATCTTTTTTGTTGATCTGCTTAACACATTTTTTGCCTCTCGAGCAACATTACTCATTTATACAACATTTCGAAGCTGTTTACCGAACAGCTCAGCGAGAAACCCTATGTGAATGCATCATTACGCATGGCGGAAGTATTAGTTGCCTATACCGGAAGTTTGTTGTTTCAAACATTTCGCTGTAATTTTGTCTCTTGTACAGTGCTTGGCTATATAATAAAACAGTTATACCATTCGCTCTCGTTGTATACGAACTAATAGCCAACTCGGCGAAGCGCCTCGTTCGCTATGAGCTCATATACAACTCGAGCTCATGGTATAACTATTAAATATATATATATATATATATATATATATATATATATATATATATATATATATATATATATATATATATATATATATATATAGTTCAATCTACAGACACGGTGTTTCGCTGTACAACAGCTCATCAGTGTAGCTTGGAACAATCTGAATGAATTTCATCGATTACTTATACACATGCGATCGTCGGTGACAACCGCATGTGGGACAGCATCGGTGAAGTACATTCAGATAGCGTGAAGTGCGCATGGGCCCATATATATATATTATATGGGCCCATGGGCCCATGCGCATGCGCACTTCACGCTATCTGAATGTATTTGGACCCCTGGGCCCATGCGCACTTCACGCTATCTGAATGTATTTCACCGATGCTTTCCCACATGCGGTTGTCACCGACGATCGCATGTGTATAAGTAATTGGTGAAATTCATTCAGATTGTTCCAAGCTACACTGATGAGCTGTTGTACAGAGAAACACCGTGTCTGTAGATTGAACTATATATATATATATATATATATATATATATATATATATATATATATATATATATATATAGTTTAGAAAACAACCAAAAATAAACAACATTATTTGAAACAACCACACGTAAAAAGTTGCACAAACGTTTTCGCTTTAATATACATTCACAAGTTCTACAGAGTGGTCGCGCTACTTTTACCGTCTAATTACGTCTATATTCTATTGCTTACGTCAAGTAGTTACTATGCTAAATTAGCGTCCATTAGTGATATTGCACTTCTTAATTCTTATTCAGGAATTTTACTTCGCAGCATTAGCTAATTAGGGAACTTTGTAAAAAAATATCGTTAGTTGAAATAATTAGAATTTAAATCTGGTTTTAGTAGCGAGATAAGTTCTGGTTCTTTCATTTCTCTAAAAAGTCTATTTGAATTGTTACACTGATATATCGGCTTACTCTTGAAATTACCATTGTTACAGTTAGCTAAATGATCACTGACTTTTAGATGCTGCGGTATTCTTCATGTCGAATTTGTTCAGACTTTATGCAATGTTACTCTTTTCCTTAGGTTCTCGGTTTGTCCGACATAAAAACTTTCACATTTGGAACAGATTATGGTGTAAGCTATGTCTTTTGCCTTGCAATTCATTGACGACTTTATGGTCCAAACATTTCCATTTTTAAATTTAAAAAAAGTTCCTGTCACTAATTAAGTACTGTAGTTACATGTCCCGCATCTCGGTTCTTCGCCTTTCGTAACTTATTTAGGTATCGTTTCCTGCGAATGGAATCGCGCTTTGGTTAAATATTGTTTTAAATTTTCCGGTTGTCGTCGACTAAGGATTATGTTTGTTTGATCAAATACGTTTTTTAATTTGGTCGAGTTGTGACGAAATTTTAGATTTTCTTTCAACTTTCCTACTATTTTCGGGTTGTGGATGATAACTAGTGGGAGGATATAAAATTTTCTTTTTTCATCTAAGTTCAAAAATATCTTTTGATTCTGCTTTTTGTATTCCATTTTTTATCAGCGAGTTTATATAATTTTGTTTTTCTAGAAAGTTTGTAAGTTCCTCTAGACGCGTTTTCCTTTAAATCCTCGTTTGTAACAATACCACATATTCTTCACGCTAGGTTGAGAAGAATATGTGCTATTGTATGGCGAGAATGCACATGTGCATGGTATTGTTACAAACGAGGATTTAAAAGGAAAACGTCTAGAGGAACTTACAAACTTTCTAGAAAAACAAAATTATATAAACTCGCTGATACAAAATGGAATACAAAAAGCAAAAGATATTTTTGACCTTAGATAAAAAATAATCCCCGAGCCCGGGCGTAGGGCCGAAGGCCCGGAGCCCGGTGAGGGTGCTAATCTCGACATGCGTGTAGTCCACTTTACACGCGTGGAGAAAAAGCGAGGAGACGAAATCTGGAAATAGTTTATATATATATATATATATATATATATATATATGTATGGCACGGTGTCACGCGGTAAGAATAGTTGGACACTGGTGACTAGCGACGAAGAAAACTATAAACAGCTCAAACAAATAGTGTTTTGCTTTCGTTTATTTAAACGAAACGAAATGAAATGGAGCACGAAGAAAAGGATACAAACAACCCGTTTAATATATCTTGAAGAGAAACCAGAGAACTTGAAGAAACCAAACGCCGTATGGTAAACAAAAACTCGATCTGCAGTGTATGTAGCCCTGGTTTGAAGACACTCCGTGAGTCCATGGTCAAATTAATCATCTTAAAGTGGTTAACGGTAGGATTCTTGTTGTTTTCAAGTTTTTCGCTTAACCTAAACAATATTCAGCTTCACGTTTTCGTGCTTTCCCTTTGCTCATCCAAACCATAAGTCAGCTTAACTAAAGCTAACTTAAAACACTACCTTTAAGGCTTATAAGCCTTTTTATTATTAACAATACTCATGGGCTATGTTGGCTTTCTTGGCTGTGTTTCGACTGAAACGTCTTTTGAATTCTTCTTTCTGGAATCCGATTCTACTGAATTGTTTTTATCTCAGACTCTATTATAAATGTAATTTCTGAGCTGTTAATTACTTTTAATACTGCCTTTGCAAAATGTACATGCACAGAGAAGCCATTTAAAGGCTTGCTAAAATTAATCGCTTTTGAAACCTCCTAAAAACAATATATTTTTTACAACCAGAATTTAATAATGAAATCTAAATTTTGCTTTGATATGTTCAACTTTCATTAAATGATTTAAATCAGTTTTCTCATCCTATCGACCTATCCATAAATTGTATAATTTAATATCCCAAGGATTTAACATCATTTGTTTTTATATCAGTTTGTTTTTGTATTGGCTGTATATTAGGAGTGCTTATTTTAATCAGGGGGTGGGTGGGTGTTTTAAAAAAGAATGTAAAAGCGGGCGAGGGGTTGTTGCGTTCATGTATTTCTAGTAAATTCTGAAAATAACCATATTCTCCCACTGGTTATCACCCACAACCCAAACGTGAAAATAGTCGGAAAGGTGAAAGAAAATCTAAAATTTCTTCACAACTCGACCAAATTAAAAAGCGTATTGTATCAAACAAACAATCCTTAGTCGACGACAACCGGAAAATTTAAAACAATATTTAATCAAAGCGCAATTCCATTCGCAGGATACAACACCTAAAGTGACGAAATGTGAAGAACCGAGATGCGGGACATGTAACTACTTATATTTAGTAACAGGAACCTTTTTAGAATTTAAGAATGGAAATGTTTGGACCATAAAGTCGTCAATGAATTGCATGCAAGGCAAAATACATAGTTTACACCATAATCTGTTCCAAATATGAAAGTTTTTATGTCGGACAAACCGAGAACCTAAGGGAAAGAGTAACATTGCATGTAAATTCGACATGAAGAATATCGACATCTAAAAGTCAGTGATCATTTAGCTAACTGTAACAACGGAAATTTCAAGATTATGCCTATATATCAGTGTAACAATTCAAATAGACTTTTTAGAAAAACGAAAGAACAAGAACTTATCTCGCTATACGGCTTTCAACCAATCTCGCACCTGATCCTTTCCCGCCTAGCAACGGGGTAGCAACCGGGAAAATCAAATTGGAAAAAATAATGTTCATCTTAGATGTTGACATCCCTAGTTTGTTTTTGTCAAGAACTCAAATCGAAAATGTACGAAAATATGTTTTATCAAGACTGAGTACAGGTCATTTGACCTTTACTCTGGTTTCTGGCCTTTCTATGCCACCGCCCAAAAAAAGGTTTACTGTTTTAACACCATAACATGGAGGGAAAAGAACCAGTGGAAGTCACACCATTGAGCGGGATGTTAAAATTTTTCAAAGACGACCAAAACAGTATGGAAAAAGGGGAACAAAAATTCAAGTCTGGTTTTCTTGTTGAAGTTAAAATGAGAGAACATATACGATAAATGCGAAGGTAAGAGCGTCCATGAAAGACAAATGTTATGCAGTGTCATTGCAAATCAACGGCGATGGAAACATAACAAGTGGTTCATGCGAGTGCCCAAGAGGAAATTGGATATGCAGTCATATGGCTGCCACAGTTATATACGCAAATAAAAATGGTCTCTCAAAAACCGACCCTCCCTAATTCTTGGATTGCAAGGCCAAAAAAAGCTGCCAAAAAAGACGGCAGAGTTCTTTCCCTGTAGCAGGCCAAACTACAAGGCAACATCGAAAGTAGTTTCTGACCAGGACAGGTCATTTTTGTTTGAAAAACTATCCAATGCATCAGTGCAGTGTCCCATGAAATGGATGGTTGGACCAGAGCCAGACGTGCCAGCCGACGAAGCTAAACTTGTATTGGAGCCTGTTTTGATTGATAACATACCGGAGGATTTTTATTCGGGATAAACATGTATTTGTTGAAAAATGCAAAGTTTCTGGGGAACAAATTACTTGGCTGGCCGAGCAGACAAAACAGCAAAGAAACTGTCAAATGTGGGGAAAATTTCGAAGGTTACGTCTTACAGGAAGCAACTTTGGTGATGTGTTGGGAGCAATTGCAAGGCACACAACCTTGTTGAATAAGCCATACCCACCTTCTTTGTTTAAGAAGCTGAAAGGACAGTATTGCATTGGGACAAAGGACTCAATCATGTGGGGACAAATGCACGAAGAACTTGCTATCAATCAGTACATGACAGCAACTGGGAATACTGTTCAGAATGCTGGCTTGTTCTTAATTCCTTGTGGGTACCTTGGTAGTACACCAGATGGAATCATAACTTCACCAGGACTCCCTGAGAAAGGAGTGCTGGAGGTGAAGTGTCCATGGAAACATAGGAATGCTATCATCAATGAAATAATCCAGGTGGAATTGAAAGATAAGGAGTCAAAAAAAGGGTTCTACCTCACCAAGAATCTCAGTTTGAACTGTGAACATAATTACTGGCATCAAGTCCAAGCTGAGATGGCTGCCACAAACACTATGTGGGCTCATTTTGTGATTTGGACAACCAAAGAATTAAAAATTATTCATGTAAAGAAGAATTCAAACTGGATGGAACAAAATTTACAAAAACTGAAATATTTCTATCTGAATGAACTAATGCCACATTTTTATAGCAAAGAGGAATAAACTTATACAGTTAAAATAATTTTTGATTTATTACAATAATTTATTCATGCAGCATTGACAAAATCCAGGCACACAATATCAGTTGTATTGAAAAAGTAAATTACATTTAAAGTGAAACTATACCAACACATTCTAAACAAACAAGATCAAAGTGATAAATGTAATTTAACTTTCCAATACTCCAGATATGATTGGTGTCTGAAGATTTACCAATGCTGCACAAACCTGAACAATCTTATCAACATAAGGTCTAAGTGGTGCAGTTATCAGACCCAAGATCTTGTAATTTCTCAATCTTTCAATTGCCCTTTCAACATGTATTCTGCATCTTGAGATATGCCTTGAAAAAACTGCTTCTTCTTTTGTGAACTGACTCTTACCAGTGAGGAATGCCGGTAAATTAAAAAAAACCATTTTTAGGCAGAAGGTCATGGATTAGAAATCCTTTGTCAGTTAGGATTAAATCTCCTGCCTGTCAAAAGAAAAAATCAGAATGTCTGATGAATATTAGCAATAGATGCATGATCAGTTCCAAAATTGAAGAATAAAAACTGGCACTTTTCCCCTAAAGGGAGTTTTAAATTGTGTGTAAGTCTGGTCATCAAATACAAATAAAGTGTAAATAAATAATATTGGGTTAAACTGTCAGAAACCTAATATCACTATAACATAAACTTAATGTCATAGGCTCGCATTAACCCATAAAAGGGCAAGGGTGCATCCGACCCTACACCAAGGTCAAATAAAATCCTCTGGCATATTAGCCAGATAAAAGTGGTAAAGTGTGCCCCTGTTTCTTAATAGCTCAATATTGTGAAATGCTAAACTGTCCAGTATTGACCTAAACACTATTACCAGTTTTGATATTTCAACCCACTACAGGCAGTAGGGGGGCATGGGTGCACTTGACTCTTTACTGTTGCTGACTAACACCAGATGATTTTATATGATTTTATGATATATTTATTAACATATGCTACATATGTGGCATCCCATACTTTTATGGCTTAATGTACTGTAAAACATGAGAGAGAGAAACAGAAGCACAGGTCTGTGCAACTTCATCTAGTGTTATAATTGTACTGTATATTATTTTCCTTACCTTACCTTAAGATGAGATATAATCTTTGATTCATCAGTTACAGTCTTGTCACTAGAACTGCCAGGAAAGCCCTGACTGACAAATGTGATTGTGCCATTTGGAGCAACACCAATGAGGTATTTGGCAGATAGGTAGTGTTTGTAGTTACTAAATGACTGTGCTGCTGCTTCAAGATCTTTTCTTGGTGTTTCGATACGGAACTCTGTGCAATCAATAATTACACGGCAGTTTTGCAATATCTCCAAATGATTCTGGCAGACTAGCCTTGTTCTTCTCCAATGAGGGAACCTTGTTCATGCAACCAACAAAAAATATCTCATGGAATGCATGCAAGTAGGTAAGAAATATATTCTGTATGGTGGTGATGCTTACTGAATACCTTGATGCAAGGTCAAAATAAGGCAGGTCTAATCTTAATTTCATTAAGAAGATCAGTAATTCATCTTCAACACTGATGGATATCACAGTTTTTCCAGTCCAGTAGTTTAACGGAAAAAAACTTTTAATAATTTCACTGATTGTCTGGAAGACTGATGGTTCCAATCCTGTATAGCTCTTGAGTTGATATTCTTTTAGGTTTTTAAATCTAAAGTGTTTTTCCTGCAACCGTTTGTTTTCTTCTTGTGCTTCCCTGAGCTTCGTCTTGACACCATTCAACTCCTTACTTATATCAGCACCCATTGGAGAAACCCCTTCAAGAGATATATCCTCATCTTCATGCAGTTCAACGGAAACATCATTGACATTCTCATTCTGCTGGTTGTCGTCGGTTGCTTCTAACGTGGACCGAGCCTTTATGGATGTACGAGAATTTCGCCGAGGAATTATCTCATCGGTAACTTCGCCGCACAAGTTCCAAGCAGGTACACTGCCTGGTCTGAGGGTAACTTTCCTAAATTTGGCCGGAGAGTCCTTGTTCGGCTGACTGAAGTCCTCCTCTGTAAAGTGGTACGAGCAGAAGTACGAGTACTCGCTTGCCTGGAAATTTTCCCTTCGAATTCTGTTTACCCAAGCAGCTCGTAGTTTAGAATCTCGCGGATATTGATGGAAACTTCTATCGGGAGCGTTTTCTGATGTAGATTTGCAGTTATAAACCGAACAACACTTGGGCATTCTCCTTCTTTTATAACAGAAAATGGAATAGCTTGGATTGACCAATCAGGTGCGAGATTGGTTGAAAGCCGTATACTAAAACCAGACTTAAATTCAAACTAAATATTTCAACTAACGATATTTTTTAACAAAGTTCCATAGTAAAATTCCTGAATAATAATTAAGAACCAATATCACTACTGCATCGCTAATTTAGCATAGCAACTACATGACGTAAGCAATATAGAATCTAGAAGTAATTAGACTATAAAAGTAACCCGACCACTCTGTATATACGCATCTGAAGAGCTTGTATTAAAGTGAAAACGTTTGTGCAACTTTTTACGAGTGGTTATTTCCAATGTTGTTATTCTTGTTTGTCTTCTAAACTTTTGCTAAACAAAACTTGTGTTTATTAACCAAAATATTTTATTATATCTCGCTATCTAGATCTACCTGCCTGCCTGTCTACCTGCCTCCTACCTACCTACCTACCTACCTACCTACCTACCAGGGGCGGATTTAGCATACATCAGACCAGTCACGCGACTGACGTAAAAAATCACAAGAATAATTGCGCAATAAGACAATATTTTAATCTCAAGAGTCTTCTAGAAAATGTTATGGTGCGACTGCTTTGGCTTGGCCTTCAGTGATCGCAGAGATTGGGTTTTATCTTAGTTTGCGAGTCAGCAAACACCGGGCAGAGATGACAGGTGGTCAGCGTTTGCTTTGAGAGTTTTGCTGGATCTGCACCATGGCAACCACTTTTTTGCTGGATTTGCCTCAAACCTGATTGGCTCTCGCGTTGATTTCAAGCGTTTTGCTGGATCTGCACCATGGCAACCACTTTTTGCTGGATTTGCCTCAAACCTGATTGGCTCTCGCGTTGATTTCAAGCGTTTTGCTGGATCTGCACCATGGCTTGCTGAAAATTGGATTGCTGAGTCAGCTGAGATACTGAGTAATTAGATTTATATTCATCGTCATCCGAGCTTCTCACTTCTCACAGCTGTGTTTCAGTCATGAGTTCTGTAAGCGTTTTCGAATGGGTTTTAGCTGCTTACACAGTCATCGATTTGTTTCAACCGAGTAACATTTAATAGACGCGATTGAAAGCATTTCGAGCTTCTCAATTTTGGCGCGGAGTCATTTATTGCCCCACTGCTGTAGGAGGGTAAGACTGGTAAGTGAAGGTCGTCTTCTTTCATTTCAAATCTACAAACAGTCTAGTGTCGAATATATGTGTTTTGTCCAGTCTCAGTATCGTATTATTTATCATTTTGCGTCCTAGTGAAGTCTGAGTTCAGAGTTCAGACATATATTTATTCAGCAGGCGGCATTAGCATATTTCACGCTTGCCGGAGCTTTTATATGAATTTGAAACTCGAAGGATCAATTGATCCTTAAGCCCAGGTTTAGTTCAACGTTAAATTGGATCTTTCTTTTCATGATTTTGAAATGAATACTGTTTTCAAAGTATTGTTAGTCTCGCTATCTTGCTCTGATGAGATATATTTTAACGGCGTGTTCGTGAAATATGATCTCAGGTAGTCAGGTTGTCGGTAGATGACATATAATTTATTAAATTAATCTTTGAGACAATGAATAATTGCATGGGTGTTCGCTCCTGTCTCGTTTAGCTAACTAATATTATAGTTAGCTTTGTAAATATATAATTCTGTATAATTTTCTCAATAAAGTTTAAGAAACATCCAATTTGGACAAAATATTTTGCAATAATGATAAAATGTGCCATTAAAAATATGTTTTAAAAGTTTCAAAATTTTGCTCAAATGTGCTGTCAGATCGCGGGAAATGCCATTTTAGAGACCCCAATTTCAAAAAATTTCCGGGGGGGCATGCCCCCGCACCCCCCTAGATCTGTGGACCATAAGTTTGACTGACATTTTCAAAATCCTAAATCCGCCCCTGCTACCTACCTACCTACCTACCTACCTACCTACCTACCTACCTACCTACCTACCTACCTACCTACCTACCTACCTACCTACCTACCTACCTACCTACCTACCTACCTACCTACCTACCTACCTACCTACCTACCTACCTACCTACCTACCTACCATATATATATATATATATATATATATATTATTTATAAACCGCGCAGGAGGGCTTTATCGGATATAAAACACGAGGCGATAGCCGAGTGTTTTAGAGCCGATAAAGCCCGTACTGCAATGACTTCTAAAAAGAATCACTTCATACGTTCATTGGCGTAGTAATTTTGAAAATTAAGCTTATCTCAGCCGTTAAAAACCAGCGAGAAACTTAGAGCGGGTCTATATCACATATATAGATCCGATACGCTCATGAATTATTAATGAATTTTAGAAATATATATATATATATATATATATATATACGTGTACTATTTACAGAATGAGTGGCCGTTCTGTATCGGGGTATACGGACACGAGGCGAAGCCGAATTCTGTAAATTACTTCTGAAACGTCTATTAAGTTAGCGAAAAATACATCATGTTAAGAGCTGATAAACCTGCGAGGTAAGGTTTAATAGGCTACGATTATTAAATTAGTGATGTGAGCAAGCGCTTTGATTTAGTATTAAGTGATGTGCCATAAATAGCCATTTCTGATCATCATTTGTTATTCAACAAATGTTGTTCTTCAACAACTGTTTGCATCTTCATCTTGTATGAGGACACTACCAGCGTACCTTACTCAAGATAGTTGAATCCGAAGTGTCCTGTACACTTGCTACAGAACTGATATCAGTGTCTGTAAATGTTATACAGTTTTATTAGATGTTTTATTAAACAGTTCTGTATCACATTTACAGTCCACAGTTAGTGATGGTGGCCAAACACTGCACTTTATGATCGTCATTTTCACAGATTAATCTGCGCAACACAGACTGCCGGTAGAAATATACAGTTTTGTGAGCATGTGTATCAGAAATGTGGTATATCTCACATCCGTCTCTTGACTGTGATGTTTATATATATATATATATATATATATATATATATATATATATATATATATATATATATATATATATATATCACTTCGGTGTTGTTGAGCACTCTGTGAAGTTGCCGTGGGTACCTATTAGCGATAATGCAACGCTCACTCCCCTTGTGGAAGTTTGAGCACTCTGGCCCATGCGCACTTCACGCTATCTGAATGTACTTCACCGATGCTGTCCCACATGCGGTTGTCGCCGACGATCGCATGTGTATAAGTAATTGATGAAATTCATTCAGATTGTTCCAAGCTACACTGATGAGCTGTTGTACAGCGAAACACCGTGTCTGTAGATTGAACTATATATATATATATATATATTTCTAAAATTCAATAATTCATGAGGAAAACACAAAGAAAAATCATGAGCGTATCGGATCTATATATGTGATATAGACTCGCTCTAAGTTTCTCGCTGGTTTTTAACGGCTGAGATAAGCTTAATTTTCAAAATTACTACGCCAATGAACGTATGAAGTGATTCGTTTTAGAAGCCATTTAAAAACCTTGCAGTACGGGCTTTATCGGCTCTAAAACACTCGGCTATCGCCTCGTGTTTTATATCCGATAAAGCCCTCCTGCGCGGTTTATAAATATTACATATATATATATATATATATATATATATATATATATATATATATATTGCTTTTTAAGAAATGTGATTGGCTCCAGAATATCGGGATATACAGGGGCGGATTTAGGGTACGTCAAGCACGTCATGCGACGTAGACAAAAATCCCAGACTAATTTATTCATGAATTAATTAGTTGGAAAAAAATTTAAAAAATTATTTAAAATTTGAAAATTTCAAATTTTAAGAATATTCAAATTTTTAAAAAAATTATATGAATTTTTAAATTTTTTAAATTTTCAAAAATTTCATTTTCGCACGTATTTAGCGCTATATCGAGAAAAATTGAATAATTCTCTGACTCAGCCCCCCTCCTCGGCTGGAGGACACTTAGTGTCTTGGTCTACTTCATGTAGCCTGAACGAAACTGTTCATATGGTAGGGATAGAGAGGGATGTCATTCACTCCATTTACAAATGTGGATAATTAGACTACGTCAAAATGGCCGTCTACGTCGAAATAACGAGCACTGATTGGACAAAGACAATAGAGGTACGTCGGAAGTAGATAGTCTACGTCGGAAGTAAAATATTTTGACGTTCTTTGGCTTTTGATTGGCTAGCAAAGGATATTTCGACGGCATAACTAAGCTATCTGAGCCGGCAGTCAAACTTCAGCTTGAGACTGTCACGGAACTTGTAGAGAATGCTCTACACTACAGAGTGGAAACGATGAATATTTGTTGAAGGCGATCTGTTGCGATTTGACAAAGAAACTCTAATCGTGTGGTTTCCTCGTGGGTCAAGAGTTTTCGGCGCAGATATTTGGCAAGACATTACATCGGGATATCGACACGGAGGCATATATTCCTCAGTATGCTAAAGCTGTTTGTTGAACGAAAGTTAAGAAACGTTGTATGGTGAGTGGATACTATCTTATCTTAGTTCCTCAGACTTGTGCAACCGTGAAAAGCGTAAATTATTTAAATTAGATGGGATATGTAGAGCTCGAGTATATTTATGAATAATTCATAATTATTGAGATAATGAGATGTGTTACAAATATAAGTAAGTAATCCATCACTGAATATTATAATTAATCTTACTGTAGCCGAAAGTTTGTAGCAATTTTAGATCAATAGCGACAGAATGTAAATCATTTTTAATATACAATTTTAAAAAAATGTAAAAATTCATTTATTAAAAAAAGGCAGCAATTAGGTTTATATATTATTTCATCATATATTATATATATATATATATATATATACTGTAGAAGATGTTGTAAAAACTTTTGGCAGAGTGCTCGATGGGAATCCAGAGCATATTATAGTTAAAGTTTCAAAGACTCAACAGGTTATTATTGTTTTTATATATATATACAGTATATATGTGAAATAGTAAAATGTACTTTAAACAAAACAATTTTCTAGGCTATATCTGAGCTAGCATATTCATCTCTTCTCTATACTAACAATGTTATATTAAGTTAATATAACAGTAAATACCATCTTGGGCTTATTATGCAACATCGATAATTTAGATGTTGTGTAGTGGGCTCGAGGTGGTATATATTGTCCATAGTTTGTTAATTATTAATGTATACACCAAACAAGCAAATTTTGAATTTTGCTTTCTTGTAGATTCCCCATCACCGTAAATTATTATTTTCTTCTTTCATATCTATTTGTACTATCTATATTATCTTGCAATGAAATAAAGTATTTATATATACAGTATATATATATTTCTGGGGGGGGAAAGAGAAAAAAAAGTACTTGGTAGTTACTAGTTAGTATGTATGAGTATGACTTGGAATGATGTAGAGAGGTGAGCTTCTCTATATGTCCATGAAATGTCCCATGTGGTCTTTTGATACTAAAATGACTTCTAATCAGACAGTCTCTGGCTGGATAGAGGTATTAAGGCAAGTATCTGGTGCCTCAAAACCAGACAACTCAGGGTAAATAAGGGGTAAAGTATTAGTTAAGATGACTAGGATGATGTAGAGAGATAAGCTCCTCTATGTCCATGAAATGTCCTATATGGTCTATTCATAATTCTTCTTCTAATCAGACAGTATCTGGTGCCTCAAAACCAGACAACTCAGGGTAAATAAGGGGTAAAGTATTAGTTAAGATGACTAGGATGATGTAGAGAGATAAGCTCCTCTATGTCCATGAAATGTCCTATATGGTCTATTCATAATGCTTCTTCTAATCAGACAGTGTCTGGCTGGTATGTGTTAAGGCTAGTATCTGGTGCCCCAAGACCAGACAGCTTGGCAGCTAAGGGATTGCACTTGCAGCAAGTGGCTGCAATTGACCTTACAAAATATGTTGGAGCCTTGGCTGTCCATGTTGGATTCACTGTACAACAGTGATTCATAGGCATGCTGATGAGCTCTGACATGGAGCAAAACAGTCCTAAAAAGTTGTCTCCAATAATGATAAAAAAAATACAAAAGCACAAGTCCTTAAAAAATCATAAAATGTTGTATAAAAAACACAAGTTAAAACTGTAAGATTTTGCTAAATAGTCTTGCCAGAATGCAGGAAATGCCATTTCAGGGAACCAAATTTTAAAAATTTTCCGGGGGGCATGCCCCCGGACCCCCCTAGAAATAATATTTCCGGGTTTTGACGTACTCTGAAAAATTCCTGGATCCGCCCCTGGGGATATATATATATATATATATATATCCCGATATTCTGGAGCCAATCACATTTCTTAAAAAGCAATATATATATATATATATATATATATATATATATGTAAATATTTATAAACCGCGCAGGAGGGCTTTATCGGATATAAAACACGAGGCGATAGCCGAGTGTTTTAGAGCCGATAAAGCCCGTACTGCAAGGTTTTTAAATGGCTTCTAAAAAGAATCACTTCATACGTTCATTGGCGTAGTAATTTTGAAAATTAAGCTTATCTCAGCCGTTAAAAACCAGCGAGAAACTTAGAGCGAGTCTATATCACATATATAGATCCGATACGCTCATGATTTTTCTTTGTGTTTTCCTCATGAATTATTAATGAATTTTAGAAATATATATATATGTACTATTTATAAACCGCGCAGGAGGGTTTTATCGGATATAAAACACGAGGCGATAGCCGAGTGTTTTAGAGCCGATAAAGCCCGTACTGCAAGGTTTTTAAATGGCTTCTAAAAAGAATCACTTCATACGTTCATTGGTGTAGTAATTTTGAAAATTAAGCTTATCTCAGCCGTTAAAAACCAGCGAGAAACTTAGAGCGAGTCTATATCACATATATAGATCCGATACGCTCATGATTTTTCTTTGTGTTTTCCTCATGAATTATTAATGAATTTTAGAAATATATATATATATATATATATATATATATATATATATATATATATATATATATATATATATATATATATATATATATATATATATATTCTGGAGCCAATCACATTTCTTAAAAAGCAATATATATATATATATATATATTGCTTTTTAAGAAATGTGATTGGCTCCAGAATATCGGAATATCCCGCATTAGCATATACCTCGCAGGTGAATAGTGCTTTTCAAGCAATCTGATTGGTTCCTCTAGCTCGGGATATCCTGCACTATTCACCTGCGGGCAAAACAAAATGGCGGGCCAGTTTTGCTTTGTTTACCGAAGCAGGAGTCAGATATTGTTGATAAACAAGGCTGATGTTGTAGAATAACGAGAAAAGTCAACAAAATTAAGTAGAAGAGTGTCCACAGGTAGGTTTCTTTACAATTTTCTAGCCATTAATATATTCAAAAGTTGTAAAAACTGTTTTGTCGACAAATATCGGGTACGCCAAGTGCCCAAGTTGCTAGCGGCCGTGTCTTGTATAAAATACCGAAAATATGTAAGAATGTTAAACTAGTTATTTCATTTCATTTATTCAGTGTCGGTGAATAGTGCGGATATTCACCTCGCCGAAGCGGCTCGGTGAATATCCAGCACTATTCACCTCCACTTCGGTGAATAATTGTTAACTATTCATGCCTTACCTGTAGCACACAACCCATAATAGGTAACTGTAAGGTCTTGCCCGCGTTAGGAAAAGGCCATTGATCAATATCATGGCAACAGGCCTCCAAAACAGGTTCGTGCATCTGAAAAAAACCTGGGGCAACAATCTTCAGCTACAGCAAAACAAAACAAACAAAAGTTTATAAAAGGGATGAAGAAGAATTAAGAAGGCGGATATTGAGGAGATGATTACCTGAGATTGTATATCGATTTGCGTAATCGGTTTTATGACCAGACTTTTTGTTTTAAAATGGCCGGTTTATATACTTTCTATAAATAAGATCCCAATTTTTGCGATGAATAATTGCATTATAAATGTAAAATATTATATGGCTGCTCCATATAGAGTGCATGATGAAAGTTTTGGACGTACTAAATGGCTAGGGGTAAAAAATACGTTGACATTTTTAATGTTTTAAAAAACCGAGGAATATATATGGCGCAGGAGCATTCACTGAAAATTTGAAAATAATCTGGTGAACAGTCTTTTATTGAACGAAATCACTTAAAATTCTACTTGTTTGGTGTTGTAGATTGAAGAAATGCACGTGCTTCCCTCGATTAAAGTTTGGGTTGAAAATAGCAAAGAGATATAACTTTTTCCGATAAGTCATTCTGTACGTGTACTGTACGTCACAACATGCGACATTTACATATCAAACAAACTGAAATATCTTAAAAACGAAGCAAGGAAACAAAATACTGCAAAAGATGTTATTTTGGTATTTTGAATGTTCTCTCAAATGAGACAAACTTAATTTTCGAGTCATAAGCACTTTAATAATATACATGAAAAAATATCTCGACTGTGATTGGCTGATTCCAGTACAGTTAATCCCAAACAACAGTGCAGAATTGTGTTATCACAGTGCAAAAATCTGTAATCACAGTGCAAAAATCTGTAATCACAGTGCAAAAATCGGTTATCACTAAGAACCAATCAAATTGATTGTACAGCGGATTTTTCCCGACACAAAACAAACAAAGATGGCGGCCAAGATTCGGCGGTTTTGGGGATAATTTGTTCAAATTTGAAGCTAGTTATGCTTTAATATTGCCAAGTGAAGTACCTACAAGAAGACCAGAAGCTTCTTTATGCCTCGAGTAAACTTTTTCAAGTAGTAAAGGAAGCTGAAAAATTTCAGTTTGAAATATTTACTACTTATTGACCGAGCGTGAGGTCTGTATACTAGTGAAATATCGGACCGACGTTTTTAGTACGGACCGAGCGGCGCAGCGAAACGAGCTCCGTGCAGGAAACGGAGGTCCGATATTTCACTAGTACAGACCGAACAAACGAGTCAATAAGTAGTTTATTATATGACTACAAGTGTTGTAAACGTTCTGTGAAAACTTGACAAAGTGTTATATAGGCTCGTATATATTCGCCACCATCTTTCTCGCGAACTAAACCAAAATGGCATATGTTTTCCCACTTTCCGTTTAGCTAGAATCCTGAACTTTCTATAATAATTATAATAATTTATTAATTTACTAGAAATACATGAATGCAACAACCCCTCGCCTGCTTTTATTAAATGCTTTTTTGAAACACCCCCCACCCACCCTGATTAAAATAAGCACACCTGATATACAGCCAATATATAAAAACAAACAGATATAAAAACAAATGATAATCCTCCAGATAATTCTATAAGTATAAGATAATACCGAGAACGGAGGCTTTAAGCCAGATCGACTTAAAACACGATTGAAGGTTTTCTAAAAGATAGCATTTACCGAGTGTCGAAGGACATTGTTATGTCAAATGTTAACGGGATTTTATGAAATAATGAAGACTCCAAAGCAACCTTTGAATAATAGTTTATTAAACAACTTGAGAAGTACGTAAAGGTTCATTGAACACATACACACACTTCTACAAGCTTGTTTGAATAATTAGTATGAATAATTAGTACCAGATCTATCATTACAGCATTGGGCATGCGTATTGATGCAGTATCAATCCCACATTTTATGCTCAACGTTCAGCGTAATAAATTGCTGACTCAACCAACAGATTTTGATGATTTTCATTGGTTTGCCTTCCTCTCGTAAACTACGTAAACTACTATTAAACGGGATGTTTGTATCCTTCTTTTCTTCGTGCTCCATTTCGTTTCGTTTAAATAAACGAAAGCAAAATACTATTTGTTTGAGAGTTTATAGTTTTCTTCGTCGCTAGTCACCAGTGTCCAACTATTCTTACCGCGTGACACCGTACCAAACATATATATATATATATATAAACTATTTCCCAGATTTCGTCTCCCTCGCTTTTTCTACACGCGTGTAAAGTGGACTACACGCATGTCGAGATTAGCACCCTCACCGGGCTCCGGGCCTTCGGCCCTACGCCCGGGCTCGGGGCCTTCGGCCCTACGCCCGGGCTCGGGGATAATGCGCTTTTTAACATAAAAATGATCAAAAGCGCAGTACATACATATAAAAACATATTATACATACAAGATATTCTTAAAAAGCTAGTTTAAAAAGATATGTTTTCAGGCAAGATTTAAAAGTACTAATTGAAGATAGTTACGCAATGTTACTGGCAAGGCATTCCAAAGTTTTGGTGCAGCCACACTGAAGGACCTATCACCGAAAGTTCTAAGCATTTTGCCTTTTGGAAAAAGTAAGACTGTACTAATACATGAACGCAAAGAATAGCGCGCCGGCTGCCTAACCGTAATTAAGTTACTAGTATAGTCCGGAGCCATTCCATGTAAAGCCTTAAACGTTAAAAGTATAATCTTAAAATCTATCCTAAAACTACTCGGCAACCAGTGCAGTTCACGCAGAATGGGCGTTATATGATCATATTTCCTAGTTGAAGTTAAAAGTCTTCCAGCTGCATTCTGCACTCTTTGTAACTTAGCTAACTCACGCTTAGGTAGTGCATACAAAAGGCTATTACAATAATCTATTCGATTTGTGACAAATGCATGGATAACAGTCTCTAGTTTATCATTATATGCACGGACATTGATAAATTACTATCAAAACCAAAAACCTAAGTTTCGCACTGCAGGAACCGACTGAATGCTATTACTTCCGACTTGGACACAAGGAATTTCAATTTTCGCTAACTGTTGCCTAGACCCTATAACCAAAAATTCCGTCTTATCATCATTTAGTTTAAGTTTATCCTTAAACATCCATTTCCTTATGTCTGCAATGCAGTTCTCCATGGCGCGTACAGCTTCAGCCTGACCAGTAAAACCGTCAGGCCTGAACGATAGATATAGCTGTGTATCGTCAGCAAAGCAATGGGCATCAGGTAGGTGAGCTTGAATGATCTCAAACATCTCGGAGGCGTATGCTATGAACAAAAGCGGTCCCAAACAAGATCCTTGTGGTACACCAAAATTCAGATCAAAGCTGTCAGATGTTGCCCCGTCAAATAAAATCCTCTGACTCCTTCCCAACAAATATGACGCGAACCAGTCCAAAACCTTTCCGTTTATGCCAAATTTAGTGTTCAAACGCTTGAGTAATACCCTATCATCGACTGTATCAAACGCTGAGCTTAAGTCTAATAAAACCAAAAGTGTAACACGTTGCGAGTTCATATTAACAAGGATATCATTTGTAACCTTTAATAAAGCAGTCTCCGTGCTATTAAATTGGCGATACGCAGATTGAAACTGTGGGTAGAGGCCTGAACCCAGCAAATGATCATGTAACTGATTGTAACATATTACAAATTACTAACAGGGCGTAAATTCTTAAACACCGATTCCAGACCAACTTTTTTCAGTAACGGGAATAATAATCGCTCTTCCCATACCTTCGGAAAATACCCAGATTCTAACGAGATATTAATTATCTTCGTGATCACAGGAAGCAATAAATCAATACATGATATCAATAAGGTCGTTGGCATTGGATCAAGGCAACAGGATGTCGCTTTAGAGTTAATAATAAGCTCGCGCACATTCTCCTCAGTCATCAATTTGAAAGAGTCAAATAATGGCATGCTGGTTGATGTCTCATTTTCCCGCCATTCCATTGTAGCAGTCACATCATCTAACTCATCACACATGCGCAAAATCTTTTGCACAAAAAATTTACCAATGTCATTAACCAGCACTGTTTTATCGACATAATCCGGGAAAGATAACGAATCCTTCACTACTAACAGATTTTTAACAGCCTTAAAAAGCTTACTCTGGCTATCAGCGTTCTTGTCAATAAATTCAGAGAGAAAAGACGACCTAAATATAATTTTTCAATTGCTTTTGTGTGACGTATCGCTCAAGGTTGTACGTTACGTAGTTGAATAAAAAAACACTTGAAATTCTATATATTTGTGAGATGTTATATAGTTACGAACACTGCTACGAACATTTTGAACATTTTAAAACGTTTCACATAACATGGGAACTTAAACTATGAGAGCTTAACACAATTTCTAACAACATACCTGCACGATATATTTCAACAATGTATAGTTCTGAAATTATTATCCTTCTTTGTTGCATGTATACTGACATGACTTTCATTTTGTTTATAAAATTCTCTCAGCGGTCTGGAACGGCAGATTCCAGACCGCTCAGGAACCAATCAAACTGCTGGATTTCACGTTCCAGACCGCTCGCGGAAATAGTCATAAAATAATCTCTCTTACTTGAAAGAACTATAGAAATGATGAAGATTGGCGTTTAAGACTTTTCACATCTCACTTTGTTCTTATAAGATATCAAGATTTGTTTGGCATGTAAATAATCCTCATTTTGACGTCACGTGATACTGCATAATGATACTAAGACCCCGTTTACACTAGAGCAAAAGTATCCGGATTCACAGTTTTTTATTCCCATGAGGATAAAAAACAATGTGAATCCGGATACTTTTGCTCTAGTGTAAACGGGGCCTTAAAAGACCTGTCTATATGGATTATGTAACTGAATTATAAAACGGTACATGTGTGTGTGTAAGTGTATCGCATGATACTAAACGTTAGTTTACGTTTCGAGTGCTATGATTTGATAATCCCGAAGATATACAAGTTTTTTTAGTAAGTCATTTTGCACTGCAGTGCAACGTCAAAGTGAGAACAATTTACATATCTCAAGAACGATGTGATGGAAAGCTTGTAAAAGCTAATCTTCATAACTCAAGTCCTTCCAAGTAAGATATATCTCAAACTGAAATTTTCACTGCATAAACACATTAACAGTATAGTAAGAAAAGAAATTCAATACTGATGACGCGAATCTACTAAGTTCCGGATAGTAACGCGGATTGGTTGAAATGACCACTTGCTAAATAAATTGTTGTTCTCGCATTAGACTGCGAGATCAGTAGACGAATAATAATGAAGGCTTGGTCATTTTCTAAATGCTTTACGTGCCACGACAAACTATTTTATTCAACCCGTATACAAAAAACAATCGCCACTTTTCAAGCGATTGCACTCCATGCGCTCCTTGAGTCATTTCTTTTAGAAGATTGAAGGAGAGAAGAGGCGGCTGTTTTCTCAAAGCCCCAGGAAGCCACCTTAAGAAAAGTTGAGTAGCAGAAGCTAAAGAGACTGAAGGCAAAAGACGAGATCATCCAGGAACTTACCACAGCAGAAAAAAAGTTAACATAAGGCAATCTTGATATAAGCACTAAAGACTAAAGAAAAAGGTGTAAATAAATCAGTAAATCAAAAGCTCAAATGTCTATAATTATAAAGCAAAAATTAAGTTTTATTTGGAAGGTCACTTAGAATGACAAAGTAATATACAAACTTATTATATAGCTGAGCTTGTTTTCACGTCATTACGCCAAATGGCGCACTATGATTGGTTGCTGAGAGGTCCGAAAAAAGTGCTGGGCTCTCCCAGCACTGTGGGAAGGCATATTACGCTGTTTTTAATGACGTGCAAGTTTTGGCGGTAAAATTACTAAGTTGATTTGAATGAAAATGAAAGAGAATTAGATATTCGTTGGGAAATTTTGAACAATACGTCCTGAAACATTAGTGGTTCTTTTTATGAAAACTACTTATTTAAAGAATAAAACATAATCCAAAAATCGTCATCTTGTGACTTGATATTCAAGTGAAGAACAAGATAATACAAAATGAGAGGTAATATTTCGACTCTATTCCAAGTCATTATCATTACAAGGCTACTGAGACCTATATATATATTTCTAAAATCATTAATAATTCATGAGATAATCAACCAAGCACAAGCGCTGAATTCTACCACGTGAAAGGACTTGAAATACCAGGGAAGTACTGGGAAGAGGACTAGAAATGTTATTTCCAGTCCAAGTTATTGTTTTCTAGTCCTATAGGACTTGAAATATGACGCCAGACTAGTCTGGAAATTACATTATCTTCAAGCCTGTTCAATTATTTACATTTTGGTGTATAACATGATGCATATAACTGTTCGGGAAGTTTCGAAAAAAAGCCAAAGAGTTTCGGTGTTTATTCGAGATACGCCAATTGTAAAATTAAAAAAATAACTTTAAGTCTCCTCAACATTTCCGAATGTAACTTTGGAACTAGTTATCGTAGAATGTTCAGACATATATGAAACAATAGCTCTCTCCCTGGCGAACATATTGATATATAGTACAAGTTTGCAAATGTATTGGAATTCTACAAATTAAGCGTATACTTGCTTCCTTTACACTCCTTCGTCACTGGGCAGACATCCGACAATCATAGCAATTTAAGAAACTGGCGAGTCAAGCGTAGGATAAATTTATTGCATTCATGCTCCTATAAATGTCTTATCTTAGACAGGCAGCAAAGGGTTAAGCTTAATGGGAATTGCTACTCTGACTGGCTCAATGTTCCAGCAGGAGTCCCTCAAGGGACACGACTCGGTCCATGGCTATTCCTCGTGATGATCAATGACCTCAAACCACCTGGAGAGTCACTTCTTATGTGGAAATTTGCTGACGACACAACTGTTTCGGAGGTGGTCTCGCCGGCGAAGCCAAGTCACCTACAGCAAGCTGTCGACCATATCAACAACTGGTCACAGGATAATCGTCTCCAGCTAAATCCATCCAAGTGTAAAGAAATCCTGACATGCTTCAAAAGATCACCTCCGCTACATGACCTACTAGAATCAGATGGATTAAATTTTGAAAGAGTCTACTCAGCTAAACTTCTTGGTGTCACGATAAGGAATGACTTCAAATGGAACGATCACATAGAAATTATTACCACCAAGGCTGCCAAACGTTTATACCTTTTGAAGCAGCTAAAAAGAGCTGGAATTAATTCCAATGACCTTATCTTATTTTACTGTAGTGTAATTAGATCAACTTTAGAATATTCATGCCAGTTGTTCCATCGTAGCCTCCCTAAATTCCTGTCTGAGGAAATTGAGCGCATTCAGAGGTGTGCTATGCGAATTGTTTTTCCTGAATTGAAGTATAGAGAGGCCCTAGAAAAGGGCGGTATCCCTACATTACATGCTAGACGCGAAATCTTGTCTATATTAGCCTGTTCAATGAGATTATTAACAACAAAGATCACAAGCTTGTAGAACTTTTACCGCCCACGTCAAGCCATGGTAGACACCTGATAAATAAGAGACTTTTTAACACCCCTGTTTGTAAAACAGATCGGTATATGAAATCATTTATTATCAGCCACAGCATGTAAATAGTTTGATAAACCTCTCATACCACTAGTTATATCATGTAAATAAGTTATTTTTAATTATTTATATCTTATATTTTATGTATGTAATATTTTGTATATTTTTGTACACACGTAATTCAGTCGTATAGACTGCAATGTGTGTTTTATCTAATAAACTATTTATCTATCTAACTATTTATCTATCTATCTTTTTGGCCTTGACACTGTAACACTGCTTATAATGACACGGATTTAGTGACACAAGTAACGCATTTAAGCAGCCCACTAACCGATATTTTTCAGTCGCCTGATGATCCCGTTTAGGGTGAAACCTCTGGTAGCGAAGACTTTAAGGTAAAACTATACTTTATACTTTGTATTTTGCTCTATCTATATATGGTATTGAGCACTCTCTAACATTTCGTGAACCAAATCTCACTTATATATATATATATATAATAGTTGAAGTAGTCGTTTACAATAGACCACAGAGTGCTCAATACTTTTGAAGGTAGAGCAAGATAGATTTTATGTGCGAGATGATTTTATTTTTCGTGTCCCACGATCTCACGCGTGCCACGCAATATAAAACAGAAGCTAAAGTGAAACGTTTTCAGTTGCCTGATCGCTAACGCGTGAAACTCGGAGTAGCAACGTTCATTTTGGCATATGTTATATGTCTCAGTAACCTTGTAAATTAGTTATATGTCTCAGTAACCTTGTAAATTATTGGTTTGATAATGACTTTGGACCTCTCATTTTATCTTATCTTGTTTTAAACTTGAATATCAAGTCACAAGATGACGATTTTCGGATTATGTTTTATTCTTTATTTTCTTAAATTGTCGGCTGCTATATGGCTTCTATACTTAGTTAAGAAGGCGGAAAATTAAAGTCTTACTGATGTAAACAAGAAAAGAACCGATCAAGCTCAAAAGTATGGACTAACTAGAAATACATAAACGCAACAACCCCTCATCCGCTTTACCGTGTATTTTTGTATTTTTTGTACCCCCCGCCCCCCCCCCCCCCCCCCCCCCCCTCCCCGATCTTTAAAGCAAAATTTCCAGTCGAAACTGTGGTTGAAGAAAAAAGAGCCGTAGTAAAACTTAGTTTTAATAATCTCTGGTAGTTTGGTTGTAAAACATATTTTGTTTATTCGGGGTTTCCAAAGGTTTTTTTACCAAGCCTTTAAATGGCTGTTATGATGGGGGGGAAAACAACGTTTATAGTTTATAAATCTTGCAAGTTTTTAAATTGTTTTCATGCATGTTGGTTATTACAACGACAGAACTGAAGCAACGTAATCTGAAAATTAATAGCTCAAAAACAATATATAATATAGATGAAAACAAACCACACAGTATAATTGGACCTGCGAGATGAAGCAAAATGCAGATTTTGATTCGAAAATAAATAAAAATATGAAAAACATGCTAGATCTAGACTGGCGTTTTCAGCAAGACACGCGTTGGCAAAATAAAGTGTAATAACTTTAAGACCAGCAATTGCAACAAAGCAAAAATATACAGTATTAATCGGACTGTCAAGGTAAAATAAATAGCAAATATATATTCGAAAATATTGACGAGAAAACATGGAAAACGTTTCTCACGTAACTCACGTTTCAAGAAAACAGCTGACATTCTCAGTGAGATTTTTTTAGACTTGTCTTAAACCTTGCCGTTTTTTTCGCTATCGTGCACTACACTTTCCCGTTGCCTTTTTTCTCTATTGTACTGGTTTGCCTTTTTTTCTGACTGTCTCAGTTTGTTAGGCCCCGACACGAAAACCTATCTGGTATAGTTTGAACAGACTCGGCACGAAACGGCAAATAATTATGCCGTACGATACAACCAATCACCACGCTATTCTATTAATTTACTTCCGAAACGATTTCGAACTCCGTTCACACTGGCTACCGATAAAAAAGCTATCCGATAAAAAATGTACCTCTTTCGAGATCGCAGCGGCCATCCGACACAGAAATTGTGCCGGAACAGGCGTTTTGTGTGTGAACAGAAGGCCTATCCGGTATGGTTTTCGTACCGGCACAAAAGCTATCCGGTATAGTGTGAACGGTTTAAGGTTTATTAACCCAGTTTGCTCAGTCTATACAGAAAAGTGTTTGCTTTTAATTTTTCTCGCACAAACCTCAGGCAAATACCTTCCCGTACAGTATATAATAGGTTAACACTTTGAGGCCTGGTCCTCTCCCTGTGCTGAATAAAATCGTCCGGCGTTAGCCAGAATAAACCTTAAAGACTCCTCGTCAGGCTTCAAGGTGTTAAAGAGATATGTTTCAACACTTTGAGGCCTGGTCCTCTCCCTGTGCTGAATAAAATCGTCCGGCGTTAGCCAGAATAAACCTTAAAGACTCCTCGTCAGGCTTCAAAGTGTTAATACGTCTTCATTGTTGACTGGCGCCGAGAAAAAAAATATCAAGTTTTACGGCACCGGAACCTTCAATTTACCCAATGGCTTTAGCCCGAAGGCTACATTACAGCATGAGAAACCGTAAAACTCGATATTCTTTAAGTTCAATTTAAGTTAAAGTTCAATTTATTGCACACTATTTTTTATCTATTACATCGTGAGGATTAGTTATAAATAAAAGTAGTATATATTGTACAGGGAAAATTTTGAAATATTTTGAGAATATGTACGGTGGCCAAAGTAGCATAGGCTTCCGAGTTGACCACCGTCTACGTCAATAGAACGTAAAGTCAATCAACTGAGCTCTCGGACAAAAGAAAAGAGAGTAAAGAAAATTATCATAATCAAATATGCATATATATATATATATATAGACAGATTGGCTGATTAATCAACTATTTACTTAATCAATTAATCAACCAATCCTTCACATGACAATTTAATCAATCAATCAATTTAATGGAGAGGTTTTATTCTTGATTTGAGATTAAATTAATTTTATATTGCCTTTTAAAACTATTTGTCGTTGTTAATTTTTTCAAGTAAATTGGAATGCTTTCCCATAACACTGAAGCAGAGTACTTAAAAGTAAATTTTCCAAAGTTAGTTCTGATTTTTGGCCGATAAAAATTGTATCTAGCTGCATGCCTAGTATTATAGCTATGAACATTTGTCACAGGCAATAAAAATTTTTGAAATATTGAGGGAACACTCGTAGGATTAATGAACAATTTATGTGTTAGTATGCCAGTTTTTAATTTGACAATATTCTCAATTTTTAAAATTTCAAGCAGTTGGTAATAAAGTGAATCAGATTCTCTATGGTTAACAAAAAAGATACTGCGAATACAATTATTTTGCTTGGTATTTAATTTTGTTAAATTAGTTGGATAAGTGTTTCCCCAACTCATAGATCCGTAGTTTAAATGGAAAATGAGAGTGTAATATAGCTGTTTTAGCATGTGAACATTTAAATAATTGCGTAATTTATAGAAAATACCTAAATTCTTAGATATTTTACTATTTATATGGCAAAAGTCAACAAGAGTTTTGTTATAATTACAACAAAGACTTTCGGGAGTTTTGTTTTTTTCTCAACGAAATGTAAATTTAATTTAAATTATGGTTTCATTTTAGTTTAGCTTACTTTTGAAGCGGGAAACTCGGAAGTCGAAACCTTTCTTATACAGAATGCTGTATGCAGCGGTCTTATACAACACTCCAAAGAGTTCAAACTATGCAATAACTGTCTGTCTGTCCGTCTGTCCGTCTGTCCGTCCGTCCGTCCGTCTATCAGCCTGCCTGTCTACCCATCTGTCTACCCATCTATATCTGCTGTCTGGGTGTTTATTTATTTATTTGTCTCTGTGTGTATTTGTTTGTTTGTTGTTTGTTTGTTTGGCTGTTAACAACACAGTAAACCTGATACACTACGATATAAAATCATGGTCATCAGTTTAGAACAAACCTTTTGAAAATACCCTCTTGGTATACTAGGATCTTTAACTTGGCGAAAATACACAAAACCATAATAATGGCCTGGGTCACTCTAAATGGAAATAAAGTGGGAAGAAAGAATAGGAATGAAACCATTTATTAAACAAAACAGTCTTCAAAACCAAATGTTTCCAATCGTCGTGCATCGCACTGTCTCCTATACAAACTAGAGGTGTACAAACTCGACTCGAAGCCGTCACGAAAGTTGCGTTCGTTCAGGTGAGCTTGTGATTATATCGAGTCGGTTCCGACACTATTGGTGTCAACTGTCAAGTTCGAACTCAAATTTTCGGGTTGAGATCGGGTTTAAAGCCATAAGTATTCAAGCTTGCTTTCGGAAACAACTTTGTGCTTTATGTACTAATACCATGTGTAAACTTTTAATCCAGTCTTTAGTTTAACTTAAACTTTAACCGTGTGTTCTCATTGGCTGAATATTTTACGTAATTTTTGCGTAAAATTGGGTTTCGCGAGCCATTTTGTATACACAAGAACAGCGACAGAAAACCGCAAAAGTTTGGTGAATTATTTTGGTCGATTATTTTGCGTAATTTTTGCGTAAAATTGGGTTTCGCGAGCCATTTTGTATACACAAGAACAGCGACAGAAAACCGCAAAAGTTTGGGGACTGGGGAGAGGGCTTAGAAGTAACGCCTGCAGTGGAGCTCTTTGGTTTTGTCAAACACCAAATGAAATATGATCTCGTGCGGCCAATGTCTGAAGCTATTAAACTAACTGTTTGTATTAATTGTAATATTTCAAAATCCATGGCATTTAATTCAGTAAAATTTCGCGTAAATTATTATTTCAATAATTCTCTTTGTATAAAAAACAATTATAGTACAATTAAAGGAAGTTAAAAGACTGAGAGTTGGTCGCAAATCTGTGGAAGAGATAAATTAATATTAACGGAATATGTCTGCAGTATCCGACGGTGTCTGCTGACAAATATTTCTAAAACTGTGGACTGCAAATGTATGAAATTAGGTGTGAATGGTAGAGTAATCCTGTTTCTATCAATGGCGACGAATATTCATGGCAAAAAACAGTAATGACAGCGAGTGTTTACCGAAATAAAACAGTTGTGAAAGGTATATAAATAGTAGTGATTATTTAACGGAAATGTCTGCGGTGTCCCACGGTGTCTGCTCACAAATATTTCTCAAACTGTGGACTGGAAATTTATAAAATTAGGTGTGAATGGTAGAGTAACCCTGTTTCTATCAATGGCAACGAATATTCATGAAAAGAACAGTAATGACAGCGAGTGTTTACCAAAATAAAACAGTTGAGTGAAAGGTATACCATTTATATTGAACGGAAATGTCTGCGGCGTCCCACGGTGTTCGCTCGCAAATATTTTCAGAAATTTTAACTGACAGAGACATGTGAAAGCAAAGCGTCTCACAGTGTTCGCTTTCAAAATCAAATTCAGGAATTTCCTATTATTAAGATATATTCCAAACTCTTGCATGGAGGTTTTAAATATAAAACTTAGTTGAATGGTATGGGAGTCGAGGAGGCTGACACTCAGCATTTTCATTTGCTCAAATCGCAAAAGCACTGCAAGATGCTGTTTAGATATTTCCTTTGATAATCGTTTCAGCTTTGTCGGAAAATTAGAATTGAAATTTATTAATTTTACTTATTAAACCTTCTTGATTGACAGATTATGGGCGCTAAGCGAATCACATTTGGCGTAAACAATAATTAAAATCCCGTTCGTCAGCGAACGGGTTTTACAAAACCAAACAGCTCCACTGCAGGCGCATTCTCGTCCCCAGAGCCTCTCCCGTGCTGGCGCGCGTTAAAAGGCTCTGGGGGAATCCATATATCATCGCGATCTGATTGGTTGTTCAAATTCAAAGGCCTATATAACGATGGAGCTTAGTGAATGTTTATAAATAAACAGTATTTGAGACATGAAAACTGACAACGAAGCACAATTCTAATCCGAACAATTTAATCGAACATTTTTCAAAGCAATCAACCCGTTTCCCATTATATAATTAAATCAAACACAGAAGACAGACAGCAATTTGAAATCGATAGGCGATAGACGATATTAGACAGCAGTCACAGCACACTGCTGGCTGTTCGTGCATGGTACATATTAATAAGAATCTCATTGAGATATACACCTCAAATATAAACGAACGGGGCAACATATTAAAGAGAACTACCTTCACTAAAAGAAGCCGTAAATACGAAGAAATTCCGACGCGGCTCTAGTATTGCCAAGCTCTGAAGCGAACTCGTAAATTTTAAAGCCTTTTCCCCGCTGAATAAACGCGATGAGCTACACTCAGCAGGGACCTTCTTCGAACGGAATATACTACAATCAGAATTGTTCCAAAGTCAAACGAGTCAATACGAGACAGCCAAACCGCCAGAATCGAAAACGAAAGGAAAATTATATATTTGCAAACAACTGCCGATGATCTCGTGTCCAACTCCCAAACCGCGAACTTAAACGCATGCGCTTTAGAAAGAACACCAAAGAATCTTGGTGTTCCGGTTTGGATTCCCCCAGAGCCTTTTCAGCGCGCCAGCACGGGAGATGCTCTGGGGACGAGAATGCTGCAGGCGTTACTTCTAAGCTCTCCCCAGTCCCCTCATCCAGTAACGCCTGCTACGCAGGCTACACGCTCTAGGTCACACTATAAGTACGTATCATGTAAGGTAATGTAAGGTATGTTGTTTCATAAAGTTATGTAATAAACTTATTATTAACATCGACTGCTTGGTTATTACGCGAAATATCAGACCTCGCTCAACGAGCTCGGTCCGTACAGTAAAGACCTCGGTCTGATATTTCTCCGCAATGACGGCACTCTTGGTTAATAAGAAGTTATTAATACAATTACTGTAAAGTTCAAATTGTAACATTCACTCGGGTAAAGTTCGAGTTTTGGTACAGCAAATGTAGTTACTTAGTTCGTATTGAGTCGGGGTTAGGCAATTCGCCATCGACTCGTTTTCGGGCCATGTCCGGGATTTCGGATTTTATTCGTTCGGGTATAGGGTCGCGTTGGGGTTTGTAAGAGTCGTTGTACAGAAAAGTCCCATATGTATACTCTCAAATAGAACCGATGATGACTATCTATCAACAAGATGCAAATAAGCATCTAGTAATACACCGCCGTCATCCCGGTCTAATGGAGCGTAGGCGCTATTAATGTGCCAAGCCTCCCACCAACGCGATCTCATGGCTAGTTTAGCACGCGTGCTTACACAAAGCATTTTGGTGCTCTTTTAACCGCATACCAAACTGACGTTTAGTCTGGCTAATGTACGCCGTATACACTGTTGCATTCTCGTCCCCACGACATTGCCTTCTGCGGCGCAAAGTAGGTCCGGAGACCTCTGTAAAATTAAGCGTTCTCATTGGTTGTTTGAATAACAAAACAAACGAGTGCTTGAAATTTGAAATACAGTTTACAAAGACATTTATCACGCATTTAAAAGCACAGCGGCAGGTTTAAAGTTACCGCTTAATTAATAATTTTGCGCGAGACAAAAATGATATTTCTGTGCATGTATAAAAGGAACAATATTCTGAAAACATTAAAGAAGTAAGTCATTGTGCATCTTCTTCCAAACTCTTTAGTCCAAGTTTTGAAGTGTGTGATATTCACCATAATTATGCCGACTTGAATTTCCTCACAAGTGTTTTGAAGTTTGCGTCCTAGCGACACTGTGCCTATATAAATGGCAT